>BGPR01004810.1:0-70711 GCA_013235015.1 Araneus ventricosus
AAAAGTCAGAGCCTCGAAAATATACCGAATCATAGTTTATTAACTTAAGAAGAAGGGTACAAAAAATGAAAATTTTAGCTTTAAACAATATATATTACGAAACGCAAGAAAAAAATGCCAAATGCGTACTCTTACCCGACGTGGCTGGTAAGAGTACGCAGGACGTGAGGCCAAGATTACGCACCCTGAAAATTTAGCAGTAGTCGCATACAAATGCTCCACTGCCTTCGTAACTGGAACATTCTTCATGCCCCCACTCCTTACATAATCCACACTAGATCCAATCATCACCATATGTTTGTTTGCACCCTAGTCATATTGCTCCCTCATTATTTGGATTTCTGTGAACTGGAAACTTTTTCTGCAGACAACAGCTCTTCAGATTATTATCCCAATCTCATTTTAATAATAATAATAATAATGATAATGATAAAATAAAATGCAAAGTTTTGTTGGAATGGCTGCTTCAAATTACAGAACGGATAAGAGTACGCATATCTGGTCTGTGCGTATTCTTAGCCGCCGATGTATTGCTTCTCTAAATCGTCCATGGATGGCCGTAGAATTCACTAAAGTTAAATTCTAACGTGGCCACGTTGTTCGGAAGGAACAAACCTCATAATGATATTTACTTTGAAAGAAAGCATTAGTCCTTTATTTCCAAAAAAATTAAAGATTTCTTCACAGAAAAATCACACGCTAACATAACGAAATCATATGTTACCTGATAAATGAAAGACAGCAAGGATGAAAATAATTATGGCGGTCACTTGAGATAGCTGAAAACACACATGTTGATATGATCACACTTGCTTCTGCTTGCACTGTTGCCAACAGGGAAAAAATCCCTGCGTACTCTTATCCTCCTTTACCTTAATATTTAATTCCTCATAAACTCATAAATTGTTTTGTTTTATTTCTGTCTGCGAGGAGAAAACAATTTTCATCTGTAAAACAGTTTATAGAACAGAATGGTGTTTATTGCTGGAATGCCAGCTTTACGCTCCCGGCTCGGTGCACTGAATGTTACGTCACACACTTGTGGGAAAATATAAAATGCGGCATGTAAACTATCTTCCATGATTGCTCCAAAAGTCCTCATTTCAAATAACACTGGGTTTGATTTGATTTTCTAGATTAACGTCCCTTTTTGAAGCTTTATGAGGACTATTTTGGAGTGAACCTCGTAACCTTTGATGACGAGGATAACATTTCACTTCCTAAACTTTCATATCAAACTAGCGTGAAGACATTTTACCTACGACGGCAGACTTAACATGCCTATCACAATTACTATCATACACGGCGATAAACACGATTAACCATATACACGGCGGATTTTTGGTAGAATTGGGTCTTGAACCGCAATCTTTTGACGCCGAAGCTGAGACTCAACTTTATGGTTGCCGTAACCCTCAACTACAGCTGGGCACTTAACACAGGCAATAACTCAAAATAGAGAGCATAAAAGAAAAACAAATGCATAGATTATAGCACGACAAAAAAAATCAGTAAATATGAAGAGCAAGTCATGATTGCATTTTGAATGTTCATTCCCAATAACGCTCCACAATAGAAGAACCACAAAGAGAACTTTGTTGTTGTTGGGCGTAGATTTACATCACTAAATAAGGAGCAAATCAGAGCAGAGCTATTGTCTATCAGGCATAGGTTGTTCCGACAAACAAACAAGCCCAATTGTTAAATGATGAACAATCTGCCTTTTGTCATGACTAGTTAGATCAGGAATGTGAAGATGATTTAAATTTTTTCACTTTCCTGATCTACCAAGCCAAGATAAAAGCAGAGATTTCTTGCCATTTAACAACTGGTCGTTTAACAATAATATCTTAAAGCGGTTCTTTCCCAAAGACGATCGTGTAGAATCAACTCGGAAACAATTTCGATGACGAATTGTTCGGCAGAATAGAATGACGGTTGTCTATTAATTTCTTGCTGGATCTTGAAACTTTATTTTTATTAATATAGCATCTTCATAGCAGTTTCCTTGCATTCTACAGTGACCAAATATCCACCACAAAACAATCAAAATGTCTTTAATTTCAATTATTGAATGAATCGTTGACTAATTGAAACTTTTTTGAGAAAGGTGTCAATGATGATTCAAACAAGCCTGAAAAAATATGTAACACATTAGAATGTTTTTTTCCTTTGAAGTCAGCTTTTTTATTTTTATTTTATTTTTTGCCATAACAATGTGAATTTTGATGGATAATGCAAAATATGACAATTTATCTTAAATATATGAGTGAATACTAACTGATACAGAGTAAGACAGTCACCATTACTTTTCAGTGATTATCCACAGGCATTATCAACCAGTTTAAACACTTCAGTTGAGTTATTTAAAGTTTGAAGTTGAATTTAGGTAGTTAATTTCGAAAAACTCGAGCAGACCTTGATCCTAGATAGGTTATATTATTGAGACAATTAGCGTTTAATAGATATAAATCCTGATTATTTGCAGTAGGATTACATAAGAAAAAACCACAACAATGAATTAAATGTTGTTTCATGGAAAAATTTATTTTTAATTAATCAAATTGTTTTAGGATGAAAATTGAACTTTCGAGTTTGAACTCCAACTCTATGGATTATTTGTGTATAAAATCTGATCTTACTAGCTGTATTATAAAATAAATCGTACTATTCGCTAATACAGTCGGATCTCTATTTAACGAACCTCTATTTTGCGAATTTCTCTATTTTGCGAACTCTTTCTTAGAACCAAGAACATTTTGCGAATTTCTTCGTAAAATAACCTCCAAATAGCGAAGTGCATTCTCTATTTAACGAACTTATTCTTGCGATCCAATATTTTTTTTTCTCCCTATTTCTCAAAATATTTCTAAACATTTCAAATTTGTTCTTTCTTGTAACACATTTTATGGTGATCAATGACCTTGAAGCTGGAAAATGTCAAAGCGAAAGGCGCTTGAGCATCAAAGAAAAAAAATAAATTCTTCATGAGGTGGATAAAGGCTTGAAAAAAAAAAGATATTGCTTTAAAATTTGGTATTCCACCAAACAGCTTATCCACCACAATAAAAAAAATCGTGATAAGATACAAAATTATGATTCATCGAATTCTTGTTCAAAACGTTTAAAAGCATGTGTCTATGAAGATGTGGATGAGGCAGTTTTGAAGTGGACAGTGTGAAAAATAAAAACAATACAGCAATGAATTGCGATGAAGACGAAGATGATGAAGATGGAAATGACCATGATACAGAAATCAACAAACCTTCGTATGATGAAATGCTAAAATTCATTAATTTTAATATAAAATTATTTTTTAAAATTGAAAATACAATGTATTCCCGGACAATGTTTTGTTTTATTCTTGTTTTCCTTGCAGATTTCTTTTTGATGGGTAAAATATATGAAACAGATATTAATTTACAAAATAAAGGTAGGATTAATTACTTTTTTAATAATATTTAGTGTTTATAAATTTAAAGTCTGTTTTGTGTAGTTTAAAGTACTTTAAAAGGTGAATCTCTATTTAACGAATTTTCCATATAACGAACTTTTTTTCTGGATTTAGCTACTTCGTTAAATAGAGGTCCTACTGTAGTAGTATATAGGTGAAAAATAGTGCAAAAAATATTTTCAGAATTTTTCGCTCAAAAACAGATGTACTTATCAACTTTTTTTTAAAGAAAATTCTTACTTTTCAAGTTGTTTCTTTCATTTTAAGGATCTGCAGAGCCAAACAGATTTTATGCTAAAATAACTGCTTTAAATACAATCCACATAGGAAATGCTTTCTTTGAAGGTAATTTAAAGGATTTCAATAACTAGATCAAAATTATACTACTGTTAATAGAATCAATAAAATGTCTCAAACTGTACTTAACATAAAATATAATGATTTTCATGCATATGGTTTTAAATAATTAAGATAAAATCCATTACTGTTTATTTAAAATGCAGCAATGAACATCACACTTTAGATTTAAAATTTTACAAAAGCAAGTAACTTAACCATAATTTTTAATTAGCTGGAAATATTCAAATTGGAGTGTTTTCAAATCTTTCTATCGATGTAGAATGATTATTATGCTAATGGATATCTCTCAAGACTGAAAACTTTTCTTATGTTTTAACTTGCAGAATTTCGAAAGCACTGAAATTCAATATCGGTTTACAATTCTAATTCTGAGACTAGAATTCTAAAGTACTACCTACGATGAAAACAAGTATTTTGCTTACATTGTCTGCCGATGGAAAATATACTTAGCATTATAATAAACATTTGTGCTTAAAACTGGACATCTGAAATATATTTCAAATAAGGCGATAATTACATTCTTCCACGCGTATTAAAATATGCCTCAAAATTAATTCTAGGCCGCAAATTGTTGCATCTCAATTTTCCTTGTCTCCTCTTAAATCCTGTCTGAGTCGAATCCCAGATATGAACCGAGTCGGATCTAAATTTCATAACCACTGATGTGAAAGGTCGGTCCCCGAAATATCGCAATTATACTCCAGACGTTGCCTTATGAAAAAGAAGCAACCGACAAGAAAGAAAAATGCAACAATAAACCTTAATACATATGTATATCTTTCCCAGTTGGGGTTTCAAAACTGATTGGAATAATATCCGTATTTTACGTCGCAAGGTTAAATGCAGATTTAAAATGGAAATAAACGCTTCTTTCTCTTACACCACCAATTGCTGGAAAGAGTTTTTAGAAGAGCAGTATTTTGCTGTATGCAAATTTTTACCGCAACAACTACAAACAAGCTCGCATCGATTGTTTCGACATCGGCTGGAATGAAACGGCGTCACTGCTAATAGAGGGTGATTTATTTCCAGCATCAAATGAGGAATAGAGCACGGATATCGATCAATTTGAAACCGCACGGAAAATCTTCATTCTCCTGCTAAATTTTTCCGAATCGCTTCAAGGCGTCATCCCCCGGTCCCCCTGATCAGAAATGCCTCCTCCCTCCGCGAACACATTTCTTAATTAGATTCGTTTAGGAAAGAAAAAGCTTTTTCCTAAGCTCTGGGCCCGTCTTCCACAGATAATAGAACTGCACTGCCCTCCCCCCAATTGTATACAAAGTAACGCCCTTCTTCGCTAAGCAGATGGAGCCTTTATTTCATTTGGCGTCCTCTCCATTTTTACTTCAAAGTAATTCTGTTTCAGAATTTTTATCTATTTGTAAATAGTGTTATCTTCCGCATTTGTTTTAAATCTTTCATGAAAGAACCTAGGTTTTATAATAAAAATCTTGTATATGAATATTTTGTACTTTACGATGGCAGAAACCAAAACCACACCAATAGAAATACAGTAGAGTCTCCCTACAACGAAGTCTCTCTACAGCGAATTTCTCGCTATAACGAAATTTTTAATCGGAATGTTAAATAACATTCAAAATATTCTCCATATAACTAAGTGGTTGTCTCCCTGTAACGAATTTTTTCAGAGGTTTGTCTTTTCGTTTTTTGTCATTTTTGAAGAAAGTTGATAATTTCTGTGCAACCAATTCGCTCACACGTGCCTGTTTCTGGAACCACTCACTCTTAAAAAGTAAAAATTTTTCTGAAAATTTAATATCACGAAATGCAAAGCAATGTAAAATAACGGAATTTTTCAAGTAAAATAAACGTAAGTGCATACTAGTACATATTATTCTCTAAATTGGTGAATTGTCTTAACTTTTGAGCATTTTATTTATACAATAAAAATTAGTACAATTTTAACAAATTTATAATATATATTACTTCATTTTTAATTGAAAGCCATAATTAAATACATTTGAACTTATCGCACTTATTGAAAAGTTTGGAACATTTACTTAAATAACAGCAAAAATCTCTAATTTCCGTATAACGAAATTTCTCTATAACGAATTTTTCAATTGGAACCAAGCGATTTCGTTATAGGGAGACTCCACTGTATATCAAATTCAAGACAAATTACCTAATAGTATACGATTTTAACTTCGTTTGTTTAATTTTGTCGTTTAAGATCAAACACTTTAATTCTTTGAATTTTCATTAACTTACATTTTTCTAGGTACTATATTAATAAACTCTCTCTTTACGAATATATTTCTAGTTTTTAAAAAAATCGATCACATTTGAAAGGCATATTCTTTTCCAAATTGCTCCATATGCAATAGAATTTGTGAAAGTCATTACCTACAAGGTAATGCCCGTCGCTTAGTAAACCGAAGACCTGGGCTTTATACAATTTTAATGTTCTCTGGTTCAGATTCAAAATTATTCTGTTACATTGGGTTTAAAATGTTTAATTGTTTGTTAACAGGGTTGTCCTGCCTTTTCCTCCTGTATTTTATGTCAGGATGCAGAGTATATATCAGTCTGAGTCATAATAATTTTGTAGTTGTTCACTGCAACATATAACCAAATAAATGTCTTTAAAATTTACACGTATTTTACTGATTAATTTTATTTATTTATATCAGTTGTTTCTTACGAAACGTATGAAAAATTAGCTGCAAAATAAAAAAAAGGATTGAAATACGAGGGAGATACGGTTACGAAAAGCAAGGTAAAACAGTTAAATTACGGTACAGAAAGGCGTCAAAGGTCAGAAAAAATCGTCTGAGCGAGCAATTTTGACATCTGCTCACTTTAAACTAACAAGGACCACTGAAACACAACGCCAGACATTCATAATAAGTTTATTCTATTGCATTTAAAAGATTTTATTGCAATATCTGCCGTTTATTATAACGAATAGTCATTTTGAATTTTAAGTTATGCTTTAATACTTTTTCTACAAATTAGTCAAAGAACTTTACCATGGTTCCTACATTTGTAATCCATTTCATGCTACCCTTTCATCAATGACAATTAATAAATATTGTTTCTTGGATAAACTGAAAAAAAAATAACATTTTAAAAAATTCTTAAAATAAAATGATCAATTAACCTTTATTTTTGTTCAAATCGCGTGATGCAACATTAAATACACGTCCTTGCCATTGAATTTGTCTTTTTAATTTACACACACTGAAAATTCAGATAACGCAACAATGGATACTTAATCATTGACGGCGGATAAAATGGACCTCCAATATTGTTAAATTATCGGCCTAATTTTTGCTGTCAGGACAGGTTTTCGCAAAGTATATGATTGTAAAGAGCTAATACTAGCAAACGTTGAACACGTGATCAGTTTTATCACGTTTGAATAGAATGGAAATATGTAAAGTTTGAAAATACAATCCAATTGTAAGAAATCTAAAACGCTTCTCTACCTGTGTTGAAGCAGAGTTGATAAACACTTTGTCAAAATCGTCCGCTTTGATTACAAATGCAGCTACTTAAATTCCTTTTTTCCCAATTCTGATTATTTTTTCTTTTCAACGTTACGATTTCATCATCTCCTAGAAGTAGATTATTTTTAATCTTGCCACATCCGCTTTTCAACATCATCATCAAACCGATTTATAATCATACTTAAATAGTGTTCCAAGAACAGCTATGTAATTCAAACAAGCGGTGAAAGTAACAAGAAAAAGGACACACATCATTTGCTATTCTGAAGAGATATAAAGAGATCGACTGTCGAGTTTGCGCAGTCATCATTTTTAAGAATATCATTAAAATGTAGGATAAAACGTATACTACATGCATATATTTCTTAACTTTGTGAAATATGCATATATTTATTAACTTTGTGATTTTTCTTTGGGTTCTTACTTCTTGAAAACATTATTTTAATTTTGCGTATTGCGTAATATTAAGGCTAAAAAGGTTCGAAAATGACGGATTACATCAATGTAGCTTTGATGAGAAAATCTGACCATACTTCATCAAATGATCTTTTTCTTGCATTGAAATAAATTGAGGAAATGTCTTCACGTATCCCGAAAGTAATTAATTTTTCTTATGTATCATAAAATCCTCATACGTTTCATTTCAAACGTAAGAGATGTACTCTTTATTTTGATAATTTTTTTCGGTTATAAAAAATATTATTTCAAAAATGAAAACTGTAGTGAAGGATTCAGTATATCTTAAGGATTTTTTTATTATAATATTCAATGTGTCGATGAAATCAAAATTTGGCATAAAAATTCCTTGAATATAAAAATTGCACTGAAAATCAAGTATGATTTCGCCCTAAAACTGGTCCATTTCCTATACTCAGGAACACACGTGTCTGAATTCAAGAATCACTGTATTAGAATGCTCAATTTATTTTTACGTTTACCTCAAAACAACGAATTCATTTTTAGTAATAAAGCATTGTTCTACATTGGTGTTCATATCTGGTGCTTCCATAATGCTCTTCGGCATTAGTTGCCACGCAAATCTCTCCATACAATTTTTCGCTTTCTTTTGCAGCTCAAATATACACAGAAATGAAACCCAGAAGGCCACTTTAGAACCGGCAAAACTCTTCTAACTTTGGTCTTGTGTTTGAGGAGATCTGTCATCATGATACATCAGGAGAACCTGATCTGAGAGAAGGGCAACCTGACTGGAAATGAATCAGAACGGATATGATGTGAATGGAAGATAGGTTGGCAACAAAAGTTGACTGGAACTTGATATAGAACCCAGGAAAGGACTGTTGCTGGAAGGATTTTTTGACTGCTCTTCTCAGATAACTCTTAACTGATTCATGATTGATAAAAGGTATAGAATTTTATTTTTATTACGTTTTATTATTCATAAATTTATTACCCCTTTTGGCACCGATATATTTGAAAACTTTTTGGACATGGAACAGATTTAATTTGTTGGTGCATGGAGTAGCATATAAAAATAGTAGACTAGTTCCCTGTTGTCTTCAGCATCTTGATTGTATAATTTACTGTTATCGGCAATTGTAGGATCATTATTAATTTGTTGATAAAATTGCTCAATATTGCTTTTCTTATCACTTATATAAAATATCATAAGCTAGGGATAGAATTGTACTAAGTTCAAAAACTGGGTTTTTCAGGAGAGCTAAATGAAAATTTTGCGTGTGAATTGTACTTAGAATACTTCGGACTTTTTAAGAGAATTGCTGAATAATTAACTTAAAACAGTTCTGTAGCCGAAAGATATGCTCATAAGGACTTAAAAAGAGCATGGTATTATTTAAAATTAAAAGGGTTAACTTGGCATGCTTCTGACCAGACAACATGCAGTATATTCTTTTATTCTGATGGTGTTGTGTATCACAAACAAGATTCACCGACACACTGGAATTAATTCTTCTGTTGAAACTGAAACTAATTACTAGCCAATGAACAAGAAAGTACATATTAAATGATACCTGAATTGGTAGCAGCCGTCAGATGTACCCAAGGAGTATATAAAAGAATAGCTCTATCTATTCGAGTGATTACAAATGAAGAATAACACTTCATCGTCTACAAAGCAGAAGCTCAACGTATTGTATTTAAATTTTCTTCTTTGTTAAGAAAGCCTTTTATAGATGCTTCATGTGAGTATGCTGTTTCACTCGATACACGCATGCATTCTGTAATCTATTTCTTCGAGTTCGCGAACTAAGGGTTTTTAATCAAATGTTCTCAATATTCTCTTGAAAATCCTGATTTTATGATTTCGTTCTTTAGTTTTATGTGATGGACAAAATCTACCTTCATCTCCATGCTGTTGGTTTTTCGTAAATGAAATAATTTATCCAAGTCACTGTTACTGTGTCTCTATTAAATGTCACTTTTGGGAAGAAGTATATTACTAGATCCATGCTTTGTATGCACTGATAATACATTTGCAAATTTCTGTAATCAAATTTTAAGATTTTTCTCAACATACAATAAATGTAAAATAAAATATTTCAAAACTTTTTTCTGTTGTAAATTATTGAAACTGTTTGTTTTATGGTCATTGTTTGCATCAAAACATGCATTGTTCTCGGTCAGATCTCATAACATAATGATAGACCGAAGCAGATTAGGAATTGAGAAAGCACCAAGAGACTTAAGAAATATTTTTGCATAGAGAGTGACAAAGAGAACTTGCCTTTATGTATAATTTTTTTTAAATTTATACTTAAGCTGCTGTGAAATACTGCGCACAAATATTACATTCGAGCGTTAATTAATAAACAGCTTACATGAACAAATTTATCAACAACCAGCAGACATTCCTCATTTAAACCTTTGGTAAAAGCATGCATAGCTCTAATTAACTGGGATTGTCTAATAGACAATGCCATTACTATATCAAAATAACAAGGTAAGAACTCTTTGTAGGATGAAAGCTACTGTTTAAGTCTGTCAATTAGTGTTCATTTTAAAATGTTTCCATGAGTTCGGATATTTTCTACATCTAAAATTGTTTCATTCCAACTATTGGTGCACTCAGCCTAGATTTCTTATGAATAAGACTTTTAAAATATCATTAACAGTATCAGTAGCAATCTAAATGAAAAATTGATGTTTGTGATCGCAATCTTGTAATAAACAAATGAGATGTGTCTGACTTCTTCATCGAAGGAGGAGCCATTCCCACTTCAAAGTGGGATGAAAAATTGTATCATCTGTAAACAACCCGAGTAGACCTGAAAGCAACCACAAAAGTGAGATTTCGCAAGAAGATGCTTCAAAGAGGCCGCTGAGGGAATCAATGGTGGAAATCAATGGGCAGGCCTACGACACCTGTGTGGGTCTGAAAAATGATCGGGTCGGATGATAAATACAAGTGCTATTTGTCAGCGAGTAAAAAAGCCTTTGAAGCAGGCTCGCTCTCTTGGAATGGTTCATTAAGAAGCGTGCCTAATCAGATTAGGGCGTCGCGCCGGAAGTGGAAGCAGGCGACGCTTTGTTTAATTAGCTCACCTACGCCCGTTTTTAATTCGCCTGGCGCGCCCACCTGAAAAAGAATCTTTTGATCTTTGGGCGCGAATGGGAAGCAACATAAATCGAATGGCACGCGTTTTAACAACTGTTTTATTCGGCGATTGGGGCGCCCTAAACGGTTCCATTTTTGAGCCCCGGCGGAAGACGCGTTATCATCGCCGAGAAAAGGTCGTCCTCGTAAATAAGGCTCGCCCCAATGAAGACAATTTCTGGCGCGAGTTCTTTAAAAGTCTCATTATAAAATGTATCTTGCGGACCGACTGCCATCTGTTATGTAAAACACATTAGGTTGCCCATTTTTGCTCATTGCGGTGGCGGGCTCCGATAAGGATTTAAGTGGGGCCTGCAGGCCATAACAACCGTCGGCCATTAAGGCGGGATAGATAAACCGCCATCGCTCAACCGCCGATCATTATGGCCCGGGCGACAAAATTTTCCATTCACCTCGAAGGAAAAAGTTTTTCATTCGGTTTCTCTTTTACCATTTTGTGACGAATTCCGAGGCAAGTTGTGCCCGGATAAAGAAAGTCCGTGCACCCCCGTGTCGCTATCAATCCAGGCTTATCGGGTTTTGGTGCGCGCTGTCATTATTGGGAGATTACTGCGGCAAAGATTTGAATTTTAATGCCAGTTCGTGCGGTGGCAAAGGGGGGTGCGGATATCGCATCGCTATGGCCATTTTAGGCGGGCGGCTCCGCTTATCAGTCGTTGCGGAATGTGACAATGGGAAGCGGCAATGACTCAAGCCGGGAACTGTTTTGCCCGTGAGCTATTCTTCATTACGTGAACCTTTAAACTAATGGCGTAGTTTTCTTTCTCCTTTGCACCCTTTTATGGCGGGACGGTTTAAAATGAAGCTCCTCGCTATCGCGCACCCACAGTCGGACTCGTTAAAACGGGATAGTTTAAAATTAATGGCTTAGCGCGTCCTTTTAAATTCATCCATAAGTCTTATTTATCATGGCGCGCGTCTAACGACTGTGGAGAAGCCAATGACAGTCGGAGATAGGTGTAGGCAATTCTACTTATGCACTCCATCAGCAGAGGATTTTACATACAATTTAAGTGTCGGCAGGAGTGCGACGCCTCGGGCGCCCAGCCTACCTGCAATAAAACCTTTTCCAACTGCGCGATCCAATCTTTTTTTTTGCATCGCTATCGCGCCCCCCTACGGCGCAGATATCAAAAAACTTTTGCTCAGATTCGGAGGGGAAATATTCATTCTAACTCGCGGCTTTATTTTACGCGGAATTTAATGAGATTTTCCACGCTCGCGCGCTCCACATTTTACGGGCCACTTTTACAACACTTTTGTTCAATTTCAGGTCTATCTGGAGGTGTGCGCAGAAAACGGGGGCTTCCGCACAAAATGCGCCGCTGCTTTTTCGAGAGAGAAGCCACTCGAGACTCGAGTGCTGCTCATTAGGTGTGTCCACCCCTTCAGGACTCGCACTCAGTGTCTCTTATCCGCTTGTCTTGCCAGTTAGCAACATGAGTATTAACCCTTAACTGCATTGTTTTATTTAATGACTTAAATATAATTTTATATTGTCAATATCAAAAAGAAACAAAAAATTATTGTAACTGTACATACCTAAAACTTCCATAAATGAATCTGAAAACCATCAAAATTTGATTAGGAATGCCTGATATGTGGCTTTTTGTAAAAGTTCACCTGCTAGTCGTAAATAAATTTTGCATTGTTTTTCGCGTGCCTCGTGCATTGGTCCTCCTGAAAAGCATCAGTGTTAGGTTAGAAATGCCTGATAGGTGGGGTTTTTTTGTAAAGGGTCACCTGCTAGACGTAAATAATTTTTTCATTGCTTTTCACATGCCTTCGTGGATTGGTTCTCCTGAAAATAATCAGGTTTTGGTTAGGAATGCCTGGTAGATGACTTTCTGTAAAATGCCACCTGCTTGGCGTAAATAATTTTTTCATTGCTTTTCTCGCGCTTTCATGCATTGGTCCTCAAGAGCATCTGTTTAATTAGGAATGCCTGATAGATGGCTGTTTGTAAAAGCTCACCGGCCAGGCGAGAATACTTTTTAATTGCTTTTGTCGCGTTTTCATGCATTGGGTCTCCCGATAAACATCTATGAGTAGGAATGCCTGATAGATGACTATTTGTAATGGGTTACGTGCTAGGCAATTTACAATGGTTTGCACCTTTACAAATGCCTATCATCTCTATCTTTGCTCTACCAAAAGATTTAGCATCCAAAAGTAGTTGGGCATCTCATATAGCAACAAAAAATAACATTTGGAAATAATATATTTATAAATCCTAAGAAAAGACGTCGAGCCTCATAAAATGGAAGAGGTGCAAAATATGAAACATTTGTAAAGCAAAATAAGCTTTATTTATTTCAAAACGAAATGGAATAATAAATAAAAATATAAGATATTTCAAAATGATTTCAAGAAATTATAGCACTGCCAAAGTTGAGGTTGAAGTCTTTTTCAGAGGTTAGTTAGTGGATACCATCATCAAAAAATGATTTCTTAAACCTTATTCAAACATTGCAGACTTTAGAGAGCAGCAAGTATTATGTCAGAATGATAGAAACCTACATTTGCAAATTTCTTGAAATCTGAAGTATTGGGAGTAGAAAACGTTATAAATTAATAATATATCAATATCAGAATAATACATGAACTAATTGTGCCATTTAACAATACATCAATTGATTAATAATATATCAATCTGCAAATGACCTGGATCATTAATAGAAACTGCAACATTTTATCACCGGGACTGATTTTGAAGCGTTTTCAGACGTTGAAAGTTTTTAATAAACATTTATAGAACGGATTTCTAAAATCCTTTTCAAGCATTATAAACGGTTAAGACCGTAACTATTATTTGAGATAATGGGCTTCTACATCACTACCTACACTCACAAAGTTGACACAGTGATTAATTTCTACTTCGATTGTTAAGTCACTTATTCTACCTATTTCTGAATCTTTGATAGCTCCTTACTGTCAAAAAAGAAATCTTTACATTCTGTTAAATTTAAAAAAAACTTTTTTAAATTATACTCCTGAAAATTGAACATTGATCTCCTAGCGTTTATATTGAACATCCGTGTTAAAATACACATTAGTCTATGTACTTAATTACATTGGGGCACGAACCAGAAATTTGACTTAATGTTACCATTTTAAAAAAATATTTTAGAAGGTTAATATATGACTAAGTTAAAAACAATTTAACATTGCGGAAGAAATCAGTGTGAATTGAATGGAACCTTCATAGAATTTTCAAATAAAATGTGAAAATACAAAGCAGAAAACAATAAAATAGATTTCCTTTTGCTCGCACTGAGAATTATAGCATCGAATGAATTCAAGCTACAAATGTTAAAAAAATACTTACTGTTTACAGATTTGTACGATAAAATATTCTAACATATCATTTACATAAATATGACATAATGAATGGCATTCAGCATCGTTTAAACGGTAAATGCACTCTTATCTTTTCTAAGAAACATGCTGATTTAAGAAAATTCTTAAAAGTTTAATTTTTCTTCTTCTTTCTAATCCTTCTGATCTGAATCAGATCAGATCCATGAGATCGTTCGCCCTCATCACCTCCAACACGAAATTCGGTCGCTTAAGTAGGTCATCATACACCAAGACAACACAGTCAAGTAGATGTTGCGGAGTGGCCTCAATCATGTTGCACTTTGTGCAGATATTGAATTTCCTATCACCACGAGAGAATCTGAGAGTTTTTAAGTGACCGGATGATAAGCGAGCCAAAGCTGTTTGGTCTTTCCTAACCCCTTTAAAATGTATAGCAACACCTGGGCCTTCACAACGATACCATGATTGAGCTGGTGGATGCCTCCAAGAAATGTTAACAAGGGCCTTTCTTCTTGAGTATAACTCAAGATAAGTCAAGGGTTCTACATGGGCCTGAGGCATGGTAGTACCTTCTTTAGCAAGACTATCAGCAATATCGTTATATTTTAAATTTACATGTGATGGTATCCATTGTAGATGAAGAACACAAGTATTGCACAGTTTTTTCCATTCCCTTCTGGTGACTAACATCTCTCGAATTAACAAGATATTGGATAACACTTCCGAGAGAATCCATATCTCACCGAATAATTGATGTTCCAGAACAAAGTCTTTAATTAGTTATTTAAAAGTTTAATTTTTAATCTTTTTTATTAAAGTATGTTCTTAATGTATGAATATTTAAACAAATTTAGCTTGGTTTTTAAAGAAATAATTTTATACGACGAAACGCGTGAAATGTAAAGTACATAAAAATTATTTTTTTAAAGTTTGACTTTTATAAAATGCAGGAATACCTAACAATGCCTATATGCTACAAAGCTGCATAAAATCACATAGTAAAAGGAAATTGATATTACAACGGTTCAGTTGGAGTCATTCACATTCTGTGAGGGTTCTCAGACATTGTGGGGCACAAAAACAGTTGCCTTCGATCTCTAAACAGACGGGAGGAGGGTGGAAATGAGCCGTGCTCTATGATGATCATAAATCAAAGTAGGTAGGGACTTTATTTTCTGATCACTATTTTATGATCTAAGGCCCTGTTGCTTCTGTCGGCAGGGGGTGGGGAATAGTTGTTCGCCGTTCTACGATTTAAAAGTGCTGTGCTTGTCTATTTGACCACTTTAGTCCTTTAATGGTTGAGATGCGTGCATCCGCAAACTGATATTCCACATCAATGATTTCTAAAGAAAGATTTGGTTTTCTTTCGTCTTGGATAGTGATTTGTCGTCAAATGTAGTTTACATTGAGTAAGAATCACCAACTGGTATGTTTCCTTTCCAGTTTTTGACAAGAAGTATACCAAAGATCCCCCCCCACCCAAAAAAAAGGAGTCACGTCCCCAGTTTGGCTCACTATAGTAACTACTAGGTAATGTGTGGAAACTATAAGTTGTAGAAGAATTGATACACAAATAGATGAGAAATCAACTCATACACATTGTTTGCTAATGTGTCCAGCCTGAGGCGTAAATAAGTTTGGTTTTCTGGATAATTAAATATTGCTACAATGAGCTTGACATAGATGAAGAAGAGGATGGAATAAATAGGTATATTCCGACTCCAAATTTTGATTACATATCAAATGGTATAAGTCTTCAGTATCAAAAATTAATGAGATCAAGAGGAATAGGCACATAAATAGATGAGTAACAAGTGAATTAAAATTACACAAAAGAAACAATAGGAGAAAGTCATATTAACTGTGCAAACCCTGTGCTCAAAAACGTTTGCTGCACTTTTTTGAAAGCATTTAAAAAATTATTAAATGGAAAATTTTTAGTAAGAAAACTATAAAGGAAATTTTCTTCTGTCCTAGAATTTATTTTCGCAACCTAAAAATGAATCTTTTAAAAGTCTAAAAAGGTAGGTCTCATTTCCAGAAGTTCTTCTAGCATTGGTTTCGTTTTGCTTCTATTTTCAAGCCATGAGATTCATAACCCTATCCAGTTTAGGTTTAGTAGAAAGGTATGTTTGAGACGTATGCTTGTTATAAAGCCGCTTTGTCTCCAATTGAAGGAAAAAAATCTTGAGAACTAAGTCTCGAATTGAGGACTACAACATGAGAGTCGGTATCACCGCCCACTCTCGTGTGCATTCCTCGAATACCTATCCAGTTTGGAACGCATTAAGCGTTCTAATATGTGCAAAAGCAAGTTCCCATTTTCTAATTCCTTTTAAGTGCTACTTATTTTTCTGATAATTCACGGAACATTACTCAGGGTCGCAGTGATATAGTGGCAGTCTTGCTTCAGATTCGGAGGTTCGTGGCCCAAGACCCGATTTCACAAAGACTGTTATTGATATTGGGTTAACACGCGTTAAATCCGATATCCAGGTCAGACGACCTTACATTAGACTGGCGTAGAAACATGACAGAGGAAGGCAGCTCAAAGTCGGCCTTGTTATCTAACTGCGGTTCAAAATTACATGGTCTGTCTCCAATAGCTCTTATAAATTTTGCGGATAGAGTGCTAATTTAATAAATATAATAAAATCAACCTAACATTGTGCATAGACTCTGAGATTTAGAAGAGGCCGCGGTGGGCTAGTGGTAAGTGCCTTTGTGACCGGACGGTTCCAGGTTCTAAACCCGACTCCACTGAAGATCCGTCGTGTGTCGGGCCCGTTGCACGTTAAATCATACGTAGGGGGCCAAACGTCCTCCCGTTGGTGTGGTGTGGAAGTTTGGAGAGGGGTGCCTACTCAGGTGTCATCCTCGTCATCTGACCGCAGTTCAAAGTGACGAGGTCCGTCCCAAAGTAGCCATCGTGTTGCTTCAAAACGGGACGTTGATATAACTAAACTAAACTGAGATTTAGAGAAAGGAATGCGACAATTTTCTGTCCGTTAAGCATAGAGGTGGTCTGATGTCTATCAGACCACTTCTCTCTGTATACCTCTATAGAAACAAAAACTGAGCTGAGCTGTACAATAAGCATTTCACTTCCTGAGGTTACCATGTCTCTGTGAGCTTTTATTCGCTGTAAAAGTTGGCATACTTTATGCATAGCAACGGAGAAACTTGATGGCGCTCCTCCTGGTCAAACGGTCAATAATTACCCCAACAAACGAAATAGGAATTAAATCCTCGTCTCATAAAATACGGAGGCAACTTGAATCTCAGCACCTGATCTGAAAGCAATGTTTGAACAAACATATTTTAAACAATTTTATTGAACTCGATTTGTTAAGATGGGATTTTGTATTCGATTTTACACTCAGTTCCTCACGTGCTAGAGGTTTCAAATTTTGTACACATCTGTTTTTTAATATTTTCAGAACTTAATGATCAGTTAACTTTTAATTAAATTTTGCTTCTGTACCCGTGGCGCCAACTAGTGGTGAGTTTGAGAAACAACAGATCTCAAGATTAAAAAGCAGAAAATAATTAAAATAAAAAAAATTGCTGGTTACACTCTAATAAAAGTGTGCTTTTAAAAACTGTTTTTATTTACTTTTTTTCTTTTTGACAGGGTTATTCATGTGAGTGACACTTTTACATGCCTAAAAGAGTAACTTCCGTGAAATCACACGACATTCATTAAACTATAAAGTACGCCTAAATAAACTGTTATTTTATGAGTAAATCGAATGCTCAGTATATCGAATGTTTAATACCGTTATCACAAGAGTAGAGAAAATAAAAGGAGTATTTCATACTTCTCAATTTATTTAAGTATGTATTTCTTCTAAAATTTTAATTCGCCTGTTAAAAGACGACAACAAATTATAAGAGAATTATTTTGGAAAATGATTCGTAAATGAATGCAAGATCTTAAGCCTACTCCTGAATTGGCAGGGTTATTCATGTGAGTGACACTTTTACATGCCTAAAAAGTAATTTCCGTGAAATCACACGACATTCATTAAACTATAAAGTATGCCTAAATGAACTGTTACTTTGTGAGTAAATGGATTGTTTAATACCGTTATCATAAGAGCAGAGAAAATAAATGGAGTATTTCATACTTCTCATTTTATTTAAATATTTATTCTTCTAAAATTTTAATTGGCCTGTTAAAAGGCGACAACAAATCATAAGAGAATGATCTTGGAAAATGATTCGTAAATGAATGCAGGATCCTAAGCCTGCTCCTGAATTGACAGGGTTACTCATGTGAGTGACACTTTAACATACCAAAAAGAGTAACTTTCTTGAAATCGCATGACATTCATTAAACTATAAAGTACGCCTAAATGAACTGTTACTTTATGAGTAAATCGAATGCTCCGTATATCGAATGTTTAATACCGTTGTCATAAGAGTAGAGAAAATAAAAGGAGTATTTCATACTTCTCAATTTATTTAAGTATGTATTTCTTCTAAAATTTTAATTGGCCTGTTAAAAGACGACAACAAATCATAAGAGAATTATTTTGGAAAATGATTCGTAAATGAATGCAAGATCTTAAGCCTACTCCTGAAATGGATAGTTTTGCGACTGAGGAATCTTTAGTATCACGTAGTAATATACAGAAGAAATTTGCATAATCTATGTTTGGTTTGCCTTCGTATTTAAAGCAGGATTTGGCCAAGAATTTATTCAGACACATATTCTAACACGGATTTTCTTTTGTATTTAAAAATAAGCTCAGTCGTTTCGACTGAAGGAGGTTTTCCTTATTATCCTTTTGTAAAAAGTAAATATTTTCGGAATGCTTTTACATTCGCCGGAAGAAATCGACTGTTTCTGTGATATAAACATAACAAACTCTTAATATAAAAGATACTCATTAAGAATTTGTTATTTTTAATCAATTTTATGGAAAAGTTACAAAATTTGGAAATTGACCCCAAGGCATCTTTTTTAACTAAGCTGAATTTATTAATTACGAATCAAGCTGCTTTCGTTGCAAGAATAAATAAAGATGAAAGCAATTAACGAATGCATTAATTACAAATCAATCAGCTTTAATTGCAACAACAAAAAAAGTTAAAAGTAATTACCCAACTTTTTCTCGGAGAGAAATCCAAATCTTTATTTCTGATAATTTTGTGCGAAACTTTCGAAATAAATTATATTAAATGATACAATTTTCTCTTACTTAGATTTCTTAAATCCAGCTGAAAACAAATTTAAAAAATCAGATTTAAGATTCAATATTTTGAAATGAATAATGAAACATATTTAAAAATGGGTAACCCTTTATTAACGTTTCTGTGTTTTAAAACGAGTGAATAATTTTTTTTAGGTACGGAATTTTACTATTTCCAGTAATGCATGCTAAGTAATCTAACTAATAGTTGCATATTTACAATAAAAATGCCTTTTTTAATATTTAACTCATTTTTTCTTCAGTTGCAAAGAATTTTCTTCCCTCTGTATGTCCCTGAAAAAAGTATGTAATATTTTTTTTTTATTTATTTTTTCACTATCCTGCTTACAAGTGCTTAACACATTTTCCATCATTGTCTATTGTTGGATTTTTATATTTTCGAGTTAAGAAATTTGTGCCAAGTTTTAACAAAAACTAACGGTAAAACAGATTCACACGCACAAAAAAAAACCCTCATCATCATTTGAAAATTAAAGGAAATAACAGTTTTTTTTCCTTAATTGTTTAATAAAATTTTGGAAATATAATAGTATTTTATTCAATAATATTTTTAAATAAGCCCCGATGAGCTGCTATAGACGCAATATCCTCAAATAAATTTGTAAAACTCTCCAGACCATTGTCTCTATCTCCATCACTCGCTCGTTAACAACCAACAGTAAAATATATTAAAGCTAAAAAAATATTATAATCATTTACAAAATTAAACGAAATAAAGAAATTTATTTTTGAATAATATTTTTTTCGTATAAATTATGAACTATAATTTTAAAAACATTGGTTTAAGAATATGATTTTATTCAATAGTCTTAGTCTAAGTAAGTCTCAAGGTGCAGCTATAGAAACATTTCCTCAAATAAATTTGCAAAACTCCCCAGACTATGTTTTTTTTTTCTTTTCTGACTAAAGGATTTCACCGACATTTGATCCTCTGTGAGATATATACAGTGGGGTGTGTGCACATGAATTCCCCCTTTTCACATTCAGATAAGTTTTATGTCCCCTCAGACCAAATTGCTTCCTCCCCGCAAAAACCATTGACACTTCCAGACTTTTAAACAGTCTCAAATCCTGATGCTACTGATTTAGACTTTTTTTCTCTTTAAGTTCGCAAACTTTCATCCGTCGCACGACTAAATTTTTTAAGAGGCGAGATTTTAAATCCTAAAGTCTAACGGATCGCCCAAAGCAAAACGATAAGACACCTGTGCAGATTTGATGAGCGTTATTCATTGGTTTTGTAGACTTCAAATGTATGCACAGTCATTTTATGTCTTCTTGATCAAACACTACGTTGCCTTTCATATCCGATGTAAAAATTCGACCATTACTCTGACAGTCAGATAAATGTATACGATTCTAATCACAAATTATTAAACTATCATTGTTTCTAAACACTTTTATTTTTGATTTGTTTCATGTTTGTAACGGTGGGATATTGTAATGGATTTTTCACACACTTTCTGATGTGCTATAGTTTTGAAATTTTGTACACTAGTGTGTTCTCAATGATAATATACTACCTTAATATTTTAGAAACCTAGTTGTCAGTTAATCAATTAATTTAATTTAATTTCCTCCACTTGGGAGTGAATTTCAGAAAACCGATTCCAAGAGCCCATAATATTTATAATATTGGATTATAAATTAAAGACTAAAAAGTAGAAAATAATTAAATTAAATAATTTCCATCTTTAAATACACGATAAAAAACATGTTTTTAAAAACTGATTTTATTAAAATTATTGAACTATTTAAATTGCTTGACAACCGTAGGTGTAAAATTTTCAAAAAGCCTAAAAGGAGTCCACGACACCAGAAATTCTAAATCAAAGAATTAGATTATATCAAGAAGCAAATTATCAATTTAATAATTAATTCATGAAATTTAATTATCAGATACTATAATATTGATAATTAAATAAATTTATATTATTACTAAAGTTAATAATAAATAAAATTTTGCGTAAATCTAATTACAAAAATTTATAACTATTAAACCAATAAAATAAAAAACTAGAAGATAATGAATTCAAAATTATAAAAATAAGTCATTGTAATGTATAAACGCTGAAAATTTTAAAAGCTGGAGGAAAATTTAGTCTTCATTATTTTAAATTTTCATGTATGGCCTTTAAATCTTTTCTAAAGACCTGATATGACCAGATTATGATTCACAAAGCAAGTGCTTACTCAGCTTGACTCCATACGAATCTCTGAGATAAGATAGAACGGCTTAAAATTAGAAGAATGCTGAAATAAGTTACTTTTTTCATTTTCACGTACCTTTAAACTGATGCTTATAACTTAAACATTCCCTTTTCGTAAATTTAAGTAACATCTCTTCACTTAACAAGCAGCAGCACGTATCTCAATTTTTTGAAATTTCAAAGAGGAAGAAAAAATTTAATTTTTCGCAACCAATGACGAATATTTCTGAATTTTTTCTTTCACATCTGGTTGGAACATGTGGTCTCATGTTTATATCATATGTTAAAAAAATTCAGAAATATTCGTTATTGGTTGCGAAAAATTCGGTTTTTTCTTCCTCTTTGAAATTTCAAAAAATTGAAACAGGTGGTGTTGCTTGTTAAGCCATGATCTTAAAAAATTCTAATAGTTCTCTAATAAAAATTCTAATAATTTCCTAAACATTTCCTTTCCGTAAATTTAAGTAACATCTCGTCGCTTAACAAACAGCATCACGTATCTCAATTTTTTGAAATTTCAAAGAGTAAGAAAAAAATGAATTTTTCGAAACCAACAACGAATATTTCTGAATTTTTTCTTTCACGTCTGTTTGGGACATGTGGTCTCATGTTTATATCATATGTTAAAAAAAATTCAGAAATATTCGTTATTGGTTGCGAAAAATTCAGTTTCTTCTTCCTCTTTGAAATTTCAAAAAATTGAGACAGGTGATGTTGCTTGTTAAGCCATGATCTTTAAAAATTCTAATAGTTCTCTAATAAAAATTCTAATAATTCTCTAGATTCTAACTCCTTCTAGGGATTTATAAGAATATAGTTTTGCATTTGGAAATTCCATGAAAATGCTTTTAAGAACTATGAATGTTTTTTTTTTAATTTAGTTACACTACTAACATTGCAGGAAGAAAGCAGAGCAAACTGCCTTGGATAATTAAGAATATTTTATGAGCTACGATGTACTTTAAAAATTAAAATAGTAGACAAGAAAATCCTATGAAATTCTTATCGCATGTGCTTGTAGCTTGTGTTAAATCTTATATTGCTGTCAACTCTTGAATCATATAAATATTCGTTGTTATTTTCCACTACTATTATGTATCTAACTAGCTTGTGCAGGACTCCGAATGACTAACGCATATTATAAATAAAATAAACTTTAATAAAACATGACAAAAGATTTGAAATAAAGTAAATAATCAAACCCAGATGATGTCGACATTGCACTGATGAGTCAAATGAAGAATTCCAAAGATGGCGCACAAAAAAGCTTGTTATATTACTCTTGTTTTTACGTAGGCGCGAGGTGAAGAGCGCACGCAGCAATGAAGCGCTGCTGCCTCACGTATATTATATATCAAACACATTCATGCAATCATTCAGCATCCAAAAATATGTATAGAAGTGTGAATAAATTTAAGACGTCAATGTTTCCAGATGTAATAACCAATAATTATATAAAGAAAAATAATTATATTGTTCATGTTTTTTTCATATAAAATAAAAATAAGATATATAAAATATATATATTGACAAACACGTGGCTGCTGGGTCAAATCAGATTAGCCGATTCTTTGAACGTTAGTAATCAAAGGCGAAACCTTAGTCGGCATTCATAAAATAAGAAATGGATTTCCCCAATAATAGCTTTCCAATGACAATTACTACTCGCTGTGAGCCAAACGACGAAACCACGTACGCCTACAACCTTATCATAAGTTTTGTCCCCTTAAAAAACTGCACCCGCTAACTCGTTTAAATTTTCCTCCCATTTTGATGCTTCACGAAGACTATTCTAGAAAGACCTCATAATCATGAATCCTGTTCAGACACCAAGTTTCATATGTAATCCGGCATCCACTCCCTATACTTGTAAACCACACCATATCAGCGTCAGGACGTTTAACTCAAAACTAGAGCCGCGGTGGCCTGGTGGCCGAATCTTGGCTTTCTAGTCCAGAGGATCGCAGGTCCGAGACCGATTTCGACGAAGATCTGCTGCGGTCAAAAAGTCTAACAGAATAATTGTGGTGTTTTCAGCTGGTCGCAGGCCCACCATCTGAAAATCTAATACATTAGGTCTTAAGTGGAAATGAAAACTAGACCTGATAATCAAAATGCATAAACCAGTGTGAGGAAAATCAAATTTAGGAGTAAATGAAATCAATGAAAAGTTACAAACTGCATAAATACAAAAGTAGTTTTTTTTAATAATTGTAAAAGGTTTTTTTAATATACTAGGAGATAAGAAAATTGTGAAAAATTATATGAGGCAGAAAAAGGTTAAAGAAAGGAATACACAACAGTGCGTGGGAGACTCAAACTGAGATAGTCGTGCTTGGTCTCTTACGATTCTGTTTATCATTATGATCATAAACAGGAATTTTAGCTATTTCGGGGTTATTGATATCCGGCAGTTTTCCATACAATTTTTTCGCAAGTTTTTGAATGAACCGCTGAAGGGAGGAAATATTTAATGCATTTTGTGTATCAATATTTCGATGGTACCACCTGGCGTTTGCAATCATTCAAGTTACTTTTGGCAGTGCAAGCCCAAATGGGACTCGCGTAAGTGAGAATTGGTCTGAGATACGCTAAATAGATCAGTATCTTGTTGTTGAGATTAAGACTAAAGCTCCTACACATTAAAGAGTATTGGGTGCGGAATGCTTTGTTATATTTTCCCTTGATCTGGCTAGTATGGTCTCGGAAGTTTAGTTGCTTATCCAGAATAACCGCCAAATATTTCATTTCTTTTTTCTATTCGATTGGGGTGCCATATACCTTCACTTCTGGCCAGTCGTCATTCTTTTTGTTAAAGAGAATTGCTTCTGTCTTGTCAACATTTAATTTAATTTTCTATCGCACAAGCCAGGCTTCTAGATTTTTAAGGTAGTTTTGAAGGGGTACAATAGCTTTATGAGGGGTTTTACCTTGCGAGAGTATGTCCTTATCATCGGCGTAAAGGCTGAGCATAATATTTCTGACCTGTGGGATGTCATTCATGAACAGAACAAAAATTATAGGGGCCAGAATCCCCCCTTGGGGTACGCTAGCCTGAAAATTTTTATGGTGGAAAGTCTGAGTTTTTAACAAGAACAGTGAAGTGCCTATTCGTAAGATATGATTGTATTATCTCAACAATGTATTGAGGGAATTTGTAAGCAATTAATTTGTGAATCAGACCCTCGATCCACACTTTATCGAAGGATTTTGCAATATCTAAGAATATGGCAGCAATAGCCAGATTGGAATTCTTCCCTTCATGAATATGCTCTACAACTCTAAGGAGCTGATGGGTCGTGGATGGACAAAAAGTAAGTGTAATCAGCCGGGGGCAAACGTCGTCGGACTGATTTGCCTTGGTTTGGTTTATTTGGTTTTTGATTTTCTGACACAAGAACCATTCCTGGCTTAAACTCCACCAAACATATGGTTAAAACCGGTTGATGTGGCATGGACGGTTAGAGAAGAGAGTGCGGCTTGGATGCCGTCCTTGACATCCAACCCAAAATAACTCTCATGTAGCTTCAAAACGGGACGTTCATCTGACTGAACTAAATTAACTCAAAATGCTATGTTTGGCGTGCACCAAGTTTGAATACGCATCGGACACGGTATGAAACCGACGATCTTTCAACGTAGAAGTTGAGACTTTGTCATTAGATCGCCGAGACCCTTATTTTAATGAAGCATAACTCTTGAGAGTACAACAGTCTTGTGCACAAATTTATTTTCACTCTATTTAATTGCTCTATAGGGAAGAGTGGATTTGTGTAGTTGACTTCATTTACCTTTTGAATACAGAGAAGTGCGACTGAGCTTATCCGTTACTGTGCTTTAGTGTACATCAACACTCAAACTGATGCCGACAAGAGGGTTAGTTTCTTCCCTAATTCATTGGTAATAAAATAAAATTCAATAGAGTAGTTAAAAGATCATTACCAGCCGTTGGAAGGTACGATTTTTTAAAAATTGGATTAAGAGACTAGAAAGAAGTGATGATAGATTATCAAGATTTTCATTGGCAAAATATCTTAGAAAGAAGTAAGGAACAGAAAGAAATAAAATTATATTATATTGGTTAATTCTTTAGTAGATTTTCAAAAATTCATAATTTCAATAAGGCATCCCATTCACCCATCTTGGTAATAGAGGCGGTCTCTTCACCAAGCCATTTTTTTTTATTCAGAATATCCGACCCGCCCTTAGCTTAAAAAGATACAGAATTTTCATATCAACTAAATAAATAATCTCATATAGATAATATCAATAGACAAAATAGTATACTTTCGCTACCTTTTAGAGTATACTTTCGCAATTTCAGCTGTATTCGTGAACTTCAATTCAAAATACAAACGAAACTAAAAATTGTGGACTGAATTCCTTTGTTATGAGTGGTGCAACAAAGATATATCTTTTGAGCCAATCATGTTTTATTTCTAGTCTATTATAGCAATAAATGGAATTTATTATTTTTGAATAGAAAATAATTCTTTGAATTGGAAAGAAGAAAAAGATAATACAGTAGACTCTCGATTAACCGGGATGGTCGGGAAATGCTTAGTCCCGGATAAGCGAATATCCCGGATAATCCAATTTATGCAAATTTTGATGAAAAATTTTGGAAAAATGATAGAAAATGTAAAATTATTATACAACAAGACATTAATAGTTTAATTAATACAAAAGAAAAAGAATTAACAAGAAATTTTAATGTTATTTAGATTTAAAATTCGTACAATTAAAAAGAAAAACAGAGATGTAGTTTACCTCACTGTTCTGTGAAGAATGAAATGATAGAAACTGTTTTGGTTTTTCATTTACTCTTCGATTCGCAGATTTCTCAATATCATTTTTTCTGCAGGTGTGCTTTCATCCTCTTGCTCCAAGTAATTAAGTAACGCCTCAGTGTGTACTAATGCGTCACCGTGACTTAATTTTTGATGAGTTACAAGATTTTCCTCATCACTTGCAGGACATTCTTCGAAATTCCTTGTTTCTTCTGAACCACAAGTTACACGGACACAATATTATCGTCACTTAAAACTTCGCAACATTGTCGAATCTTCGTTAATCTATTATTCCACTGCTTCTTCATCCACATTTTCAGAACAGTCTAACTAGAGTCTGGGTGGACTCAAGGTCGGGAATAGGAAGTGTTGAGAAGAATACGGTCTTCCCGCACATTCCAACGGCCCAATCTGCGCTTCCTTTTTTTTTTTTGGTCGTCCCGGATAATCCGCAACCCGGATAATCCGATCCCGGTTAATCGAGAGTCTACTGTATAAATTTTAAATATTATAGATTCGTGGTGTCTCGGATATCGAAGGATCGCGGGCGCATGTCCCATATTTTTTCACAACTAAAATGAATTTTGTTTGCTAGTTTGGCATGTGAAAATCTGACGTAAGCTACATATCTTCATTCTGATCCGATGTTTTAAGTTGGAGATTAGAGCGGCACCTCAGGGGTTATCTTCTGTCCTTTAATCGGGAGTCTTAAATTGCGAGATATTTCTGCTGTAGTTCAGGGAATAACTTCAGACAGAACACCCATATGTAACTAATTATCTAGATTATCATTTTGAGAACTGATTAAATAAATTAAACAGTTGTAAAAGACTTCTAAATATCGGAAATCGCGACTTCCGACCAAGCAGCCCTTTTATACCACCCGAAAAAACTTCATCCTTTATTATCACGGCTCAGTTTCAGTCAGGAATGAATTTTTGGATTGTTTTTCACTTTTTGAAAATTCCTTTTTATACTATAAGGCACGAAAATCGAAACAGACTGAGCTGAAAAATTAAATCATTCGCTAAAGCATGAGATTTTGATTACTAAAATTTATAAATGAGATTGGTCTTTGCCCATATATGCGTGGTATAAAATTATTGTATGTTCTAATTTTAAAAAGTGATTCAGTTTTTTTGAAATATTTTATCATCAATCTGAGATTTCAGTTTGGGTCGAAGTCTCAGAAAATGGTTAAAACTTGACTGGGAACTACAGAGGTCAGACTATAAAATCTTGACTTAATGGCTGGTAGGTTTTGAATTCAGAAGTCAATCAATCAAAAGAATAGCATGCCATTTTTTCAATTCCTACTATTAGTTCACACTCTCCCTATATCTTGTTCAAATTTTGCAATCGATTTTAAACTAACTTCCCGATGAGCTGGAGACTTGAAACTTTAAACATAGCTCAGAACTAGATGACAATGCAATATTAATTCGCTTTCTTGTGTGTCTGTCTGTCTGTCTGTCATTTCATATTTTGCATGGCGCATGCGCATTACGTTTTTCATTATATCTCGAAAACTATTAGCATTACAGACTTGGTTCTTGGGTATATGGATGGCCCATGGGATCATCGAAGCACCCCCATATCTTTGCGCATGCGCAGTGCGTTTTTCATTATATCTCGAAAGCTATTAAACTATTAATTATTAAAGTAGGAATTGACTTAAAATTTTTTTTATATTACTTGTTATGAGTCGACTTAGACATCTGACATTCAAAATTCTATTAGATACATCATGGCCATTTTTTGAGCTAAATACAAACTAAATCTTTATGCTCGTCTATTATATTTGTTAATATATGGTAATATTTTCACAAATTTCTTATAAAAAGTGCTTCGCAGTGGTGTCGTCGTATTAATCCCTCAAGCCACGACGGACAGCTTGAAGCTGAGTTATGTCGGTAGCATTCTCTTCTCTTGAATTTGGGACATTTTCTTTGCCGTCTTTGAGGTAAGATAGACTGTTCTGTCCTGAAACTGCTTTTATTTCATGAAAATATATTCTTGTGCTGACTGCTACCTTGATTAGGTATGGAATTTACTCTTCCTCCATTGTCTGTTGTGTAATGGAAACAATGGCGGCTCGTGTTATTTAATCTTGAGGTTGCTGTAAATTTTAATCCTGCATGAATAAACTTTTAATCCTTCATAATTTAATGAATAAACTTATTACATTTTTCCCCTTCTAATAAATAAGTCTTTTAACAAATTAATTTTAACAAAAAATTTAAACTCGAAATTTGTTAAACTGAAATTTTGAAAACACTTGTATCGCGGAAAATTTCTCATGTGTATTTCTTCACCATTTATAACTAAAAATTATCAAAAAAATCCTTCGGATTGCAAGAAGTTTTTTTTCAAATTCAATCACTACAAAATAAACTTTTTCAATTAAATTTTTGTTTATCATTAATTTTCCTTCATTTTCTTACTTATTTTCAAAGTTTTAGCTCGCGAAAAAAAAAATTCGACTGTGGTAAAATGTTTGAAACTCTGATTCTAGCTCAACTGGTGCTGCCGAACCGACAGTTCCCCTTCAGCTTTAAAGCGTAGTATAGAAAGGAAGGGAAAGCCTGCGCTCTGTAACTATGCATGCACGCATTCGGAATTCGGTGCTGGAACGATCCTCAGTTCTCCTTTACTTTAAGTTACTTCTTCCTTTGCGCATCATCTTCGGGTAGTGAAAAAATTAAGATAGGGAATATAGTTTTTTTTGCCTCGGTTCTTCCAATCGGCTTATTTGAAGATAGAAATCGTTTAATGCAAAATTTCGTTAAATTGTTGATAGGTTTAAATATTAAACGCGAAATAAAATAAATTTACGCAATGGAAAAAGTTGGGGGTGCTGCAGTACCTCAGTCCCTATGCATGAACCGCCCCTGAATGGAAAGCTGAGAGATTGTCATGATGTTTCTCTAGTTAGCAGGCACTTTTAAGTCACTTGTATACACACATGGCATAATAATGAAATAAATATGCATTTTGAACTTCATCTCGGTGGCTGATGGTTAGATCTCAGCTTCGTTACTAAACGGTTCCAGGTTCGAAACCCCATTTCTCCTAAAGTACGCCGAGTATGTGGCCCTCGTTCTCGTTGAATCTGACGTCGAGGGTCCAACACCCTCCCTCCGGTGTAGTGCTTAAGTTTGGAGAGGGAGGAAGGCTCTGGTATCGTCCTCATCATATGACCATGATTCAATATCATGAGAACCATCCCAAAATAGCCTTCGTGTTGCATCAAAACTGGACGCTAATGTACACAAACTAAAAAATTCATACCTCCTTTTGGTCTGGTGGAATGTCACAGAATCTGTATTTCATTACATGTCCCCAGTTTTTAGATTCTTAATTAAGGAATTTCATTTTAGCATCTTCTGTTGTTTCAAAGAGGTTTCATTGGAATGCCATGTGCTTTTCTAGTATGTAGTTAAATGTTTGTCATTTCTCTCCCTCTCTCTCAACACTTATGATATGAAAGATAGGAAAATTTATTGAACGATCATTTTATTGTTATAATATAAACTAGCTGTGTGGCCCGGCGTTGCACAGGCTATCACGAATAATAGGATATTCCCGGGCGGAGAGAAGTAAGGTCACGTGAGACCTTGGGATCCATATATTTTCATATGCCCCGCCTCATTTTTCTCTACAATCAACAAATATTGTCACTTACTTTCCCTAACAAACGTTACGAAGTTAAACACGTTAATACAGAAAAAGAAAAAAAAAGCATGAAACGATTTTTTTCCATTGTTAATAAATCCAAACACAGAAGCTCGCTCAAAAAGAAATATCAACTTCCGTTAAATAAATAAAAAAAATGCAACACTGGATGCGAAAACTAATAATAGGGAGAAAAAAAAGAATCCGCCGTGAATGAATTCACCGTCCTACCAATAGATGGCAGCACGTCAATTCACTCATTTTGACGTTTTTAATTAATATCTTTTTAACTAATTACAATTTCAGAACTTAAATAGTCGAAATGGATTCCTTGGATTATTTTCCATCTTTTGGTACTTACGGCAAGTTTCAGGATTCAGTGGTTCGTGAGAAGATAGAAGGACATAGATACATATATTTGTTTACCTTCGAATTTTAATAGGACAAATGACTGCTGGGTTTCATTATCACTGTTTGATTTCAATTTTACCGCATTATTCTACTGTCCTATCAACAAACTTTCTATCAAAATATTCTGCTGTTCTATAATTTGGCTTGCTAATTTTGTGTTTTCCACTGTATCGTTTTCATAATCATCCGTTTCCTAAAAAAACATATGAAAAGTGGAAAAATTCATTTTGGGCAGGAAATACACAATAAAAATCAACATTCTGTTTCAGCTGCTAACGATTTCGTGATGTAGGAAATATTTGGAAAAATAATATTTATCAGATTTTTATGGGGCTTTTTAAGACCGTATATTTTGTTGTTAAAATATTAACATAAAATATATTTTATAGATAGGTTAGCTAGATGAAAGTACGACATAAAAAAACCGAGAAGACATTTTCTTCAACCTAGTTACGTGACGACATCTAACGTTATTTCCATACTCAGACAATTTACATTCCAAATAAGATTTAACAAACTTTTGTTACAGCATTAACAGGCCATTAAGCATGTCACTATAACAATAATGTCAGCAAGCCATTAAAGTATCAATATTTTCTATCTCTTGCTGTTGATCTTTGTTGAGTTTCTTTTTAATAAAACTCTGTCAAAAGTACAGTTATTTTTTCAATAAAAACCAATATTAACCTTAGGACGTGAAAAAAAGAATTTAATCTCAAATTTTGTTAGTTTGCTTTTGCACTTCAAACCGTGGTTCCATTATAGAAAAATGAAACATTTATCACGAATTTTGCAATTTTTTAAATTTTTATTATTAATTTGCCTCAGTTCCGTTAGTAATCTCTAAAAGTTTGTTTCCGGCTTACTTAACTCTTTATAAGGCCATTTTTTTCTAGTAGTGGTGTAATAAAATAACTTTTTTATTGAGATTAATTTAAGAAAAGAAATTCATTTAGCTTATTGGATGATATTATTTTTTGTTAATTAATTTCATTAATTAGTAATTAATTACCAAGTCAAGACACTTCGTCATGGTTTGAGATCAGAAATTTGAGCATCTAGGTTTTTGTTTCATCGAAAAATTTGGCGAGAATTTACGCCAACCGTAAAAAAATGCATTTAAAAATTGATGAATTTGGTGGGAAGTATATTCCCACGGCCTTAGAAATGGTTAATTTTTCCAATTTAACATAATAAAGTAAAGAACAAGCGCTAAAAATGAAACAAATTTAAAATAAGTATTCAAAACCGGTTCATATGGAAAATTAAGCTGCTCAAATATGAAAAGATTATTTGACATTTAGTTCCACGTATACGCTGGATTAAATCTCCCGACAGGTTTCTGTGACACATGCCGTTATCTTTTAAACCCTTTTTATTTGTGCAGCCTACAAAATCTTCTTCAGCCAACCACTGTTATGAAATGTGACGGTGAAATCTTCTTTTCAACCTCGCAGATAAGTATTGAAAAGAATTCCATGCCATTAAAGATTTAATGCAAGCTTTGTAGAATCAACTGAAATCACTTTGGAAATCGTGTCTAGATTCTCCTAAAGACAAAAGGGAAATGGCACCTGAAATTCATAAAATAATCATTTTGAGAAAAATCTGTAGGCTTTATAAATCTGAATATGGATATCTGAAATTATTGAAATTGATATACTCTTTATGATTTCTGAAGTGTTTATAATAAATATTATTTCTTTTTGATTTCTCTAACTGTCGGTCTTAGCCAACAATCTGTGAAACAGAGTAATCAATGATCTCTTTATATTATTTTGACTCATTACAGTGTTCATAAACTATGGGTCTGAACTTCAAGTAGGATCGAGCGGATGAATATTAAGGCATTTTTCTTTCAGATTTTTCATAATCTTTAAGAAAAATTTACCATGAAACAGTTTTTAAAAACATACTTTTATTAAAGTACTAAAAAGGATAATTTTTTTAATTTTAATTACTGTCTAATTTTAGTCTTTTATTTATAATCCATTATTATAGATATCAAGCAATATTAAAATAAATTTTTCTCAAATTTATTACTAAGTGGTGCCACGTGTATCATTTTTCAAAATTTAATTGAATGAATCGATTAACTATGTCTGAGTCGAGGTCGTTAATTAAGTCTATATAACTTAAAATAGTTAATTGTCATTGAGAACGCACAAGTGCACAAAAGTTCAAAGCTCTAATACAGCGGTTCCCAACCTTTTTGGTTGTGCGGCCCACTTGTTATGTAAAAAATATCTTGAGGCCCACTAACTACATATACAAGTAGGCAAATACAAACATGTGTGTTTATATTATATGCACGTATATGTCAGTAATTTGTAAAGCTTACTGTAGAAGGATGAGAAATATGCTGCTTATAAAGCAAACCAGCGGGAGTAGTCTCCCCTAAACTTTCTCGTATACTTCCCCAAAAACGTGCTGTTTTCCCTCCCCCCCGCGTGGATAGAAAAATTCGAACATCTGTAACCCAGAATCCAATGACTATCAGAAGGTTTTTCATTGTAGATTATAGTGATTGTAAAATATTTAGGTGAAGAATCAAATTCAAAGAGATGCGTACCGATTAAAACGCATCTATCACACACTGCCAGGTTACACTCTTGCCGGCTCAAGGACAAAGTGACGTAATTCGCTCAATAGCTTCCGCGTGCACAGAGATTGCTACCAGTAAGAACCGGATTAGAAAAATTAATTATACAATTTGAGCGCCTTTTTTTTTAACCGATTGATACAAAAATTGGACACAAATCTACCATTAAGGTAAGAAGGCGACATATAAAATTTCATTCATCTAAGTAATTTTATTAAGAAGTTTTTGCGATTAAAAATATGCGATTATACAGACCGATAGACAATCAACCCTTCGACGGATTTGGTCCAAAATTTGATACGGACCTACATTCCTGATGATAAAACTGTGTACCAAATTTTATTTATCTAGCTACTCAAGTTTTTTGAGTTATAGTGTTCACATGAACGCGGCTCACAAAAGACACATGAAGACAGACAGACTTCCCGTAGACGTATTTTGTCCAAAATTTGATAGAAACCTACAAATTATGTGTAAAGATCACATACCAAATTTCATCCCTGTATCTCTAATAGTTTTCGATTTATCGTGTTCACAGACAGGCATAATTCTAAAATTGTGTTTTTCGGACTCAGGGATGTCTAAAACGTGGAGATTCGTCAAAATCTCGAGTTCGAATTTTTTGACGATTACAATACTTTATCTTTGTATACTTCGCATACGAGAAAGTAAAAATGAGTGACGACTCTTGAAGTTTCCTTACTTCTACTCTTGACTAGCATTCCGCGGCCCACTAGTACGCTATCCATTGCCCACAAGTGGGCCGCGGCCCATGGGTTGAGAACCTCTGCTCTAGTACATCAAAAACTGCGTGTAAAATCGATTCCAAAATTTCGTCTTAACAAACATGAAACAAGTCATGTTAAATAAAAGTTTTAAAAAATATTTAAGAAAAGAGTCTTAACTTAAATGATTAAATTAAAGTTTTCTAAATAATTATGTTTTATTGATTTTCTTTATAGTTGTTTCATTTTTTAGTTGATGCTTAATTTTTTAAAAATTTATGTTGTAACTTCGGAGTAGCAGCGAAATTTTTTTGGTGGAAATGGAGTTCCGAAAGACTTTTTCACTCCAAAATGGGTCGCGTAACAAACGTCAGTAGACTTTAGTTAAAAAGCCCCGTCTGATTCAAACCACGCAAACGCTTTTGAGCATTGTATGTAAGTACAATAGAACACCACTTATCGAAATTGAACGGGGATCAGGTCGATTTGGATATTATTCAGAAATTAATTAAGTAAAAAAGACGTCAGACATAGAAAAAACTTATCTTTAATTCATGAAATTGAGTTTAACAAACATAAGGTATAGAAACTGTAAATTTACATTAAAAAATGTAGACACAAATTAACTCTCCATTAGTCGAAATCATTTTCATTTTTAAATGGTCACAATGTGCATATCTCACGGATAAAAATATATATTCTATCAGCCGGTTTTGATAATTTTCGCTTTACAACTAAAATAATTAGCTTTAATGACAATAAATATGAGTATTCTGAAAGAAAATTTCAAATTGTGATGAGTTAAAAGTAGAATAAAACAACGGAAAACAGATTAATCTAATATGAAATGCGTAAATTAGATATTATGACTAAAAGAGGGTTAAATTATGTATGAAGGTTCATTACATACATAAGGGAAAGGAGGGTAAGAGTACGCACCTAGTGGATTTTTCGTTATAAAAATGAGAATTGAAAAGTCAGAGCCTCGAAAATATACCGAATCATAGTTTATTAACTTATTAAGAAGGGTACAAAAAATGAAAATTTTAGCTTTAAAAAATATATATTACAAAACGCAAGAAAAAAATGCCAAATGCGTACTCTTACCCGACGTGCCGGGTAAAAGTACGCAAGACGTGAGGCCAAGAGTACGCACCCTGAAAATTTAGCAGTAGTCGCATACAAATGCTCCACTGCCTTCGTAACTGGAACATTCCTCATGCCACCACTCCTTGCATAATCCACACTGGATCCAATCATCATCATATGTTTGTTTGCACCCTAGTCATATTGCTCCCTCATTATTTGGATTTCTATGGACTGAAAACTTTTTCTGCAGACAACAGCTCTTCAAATTATTGTCCCAATCTTATTTTATTAATAATAATAATGATAAAATAAAATGCAAAGTTTTGTTGGAATGGCTGCTTCAAATTACAGAACGGATAAGAGTACGTATATCTGGTCTGTGCGTACTCTTAGCCGCCGATGTATTGTTTCTCTAAATCGTCCATAGATGGCCGTAGAATTCACTAAAGTTAAGCCACGTTGTTCGGAAGGGAACAAACCTCATAATGATATTTACTTTGAAAGAAAGCATTAGCCCTTTATTTACAAAAAAAGTAAGATTTCTTCACAGAAAAATTACATGCTAACATAACGAAATCATATATTAGCTGATAAATGAAAGACAGCAAGGATGAAAATAATAATGGCGGTCACTTGAGATAGATGAAAACACACATATTGATATGATCACACTTACTTCTGCTTGCACTGTTGCCAACAGGGAAAAAAATCCCTGCGTACTCTTACCCGACTACGTACTCTTACCCTCCTTTCCCTTATGTATTAAGAATGTTATTAAACTACTATTTTTCGAATTTTGACACTTTTCGTCTTTTCTTTTTCTCCCAAACTAAATTCGGATAATTGGAGATCCGTATAATTGGGCTTCGAATTACTGGAGTTTTGCTGTTCTGACGGCATCCAAATGAACAAAACGAAATACGTGATGACTAAGATTGGCCAGTATAGGGTTAGACTATGTTTGGGATATAGTTTTATAATTTCCTATGCTATGAAATTTTTTATAATATTTGAAATACAAGTGCCGTAGGTTTTGCAATAACTTTTGTAAATTTCAATAAATTTATGCTATTAGCGTTATGCCTTCTTAATTGTTTTCTGCACAAGCTATAGTATTTTTTAAAATTTGTAACTATTACATTCGTATTGTAGTTTTTTTTTATTAATATTGTATAATTATTATTATTATGCTATTTCTGAGTTATTATTATATTATTGCTATGTTATTACTCTCGTTTTATTTCATAAATCAAAAACTTCTATGTATATTTTTGCATTAATATATATTTAAAATTTTTATTATAAAATATTTTTTATTCGGGATTTTTTGTAACTACAATATTTGGAAGTCATTCATTTATTTATTACGAGTCATTAGAAACTAATACCTTTGATAAGCATATTTTAAGCGATTATTTTATTCCCGGAAGTGAGTGAAATAGTAAAACATACAGGTTAAAAGATAGTTTCTGCGAAATACAAATGAAGAGTTAAGTGCCCAAAGGCGGCCCTAGGCCCGGGCAAACCGGGCAACTGCCCGTGGCACATGAAAAGGCGTGGCGTCAAAGCGGTAGTGAGTGTGAAGGAGAAAAAAATGTTTTAATAGACTTGAGAAATAAAATTACATATTTTTAAAATGTGTTGAATGCATTATTTTAGTTTCAATAAGGCCACTTTATAATCTTAAATATATCTGAAGTTTAAAAATTCTCACCGTAATATTATTAAGTCGTATTTGCAGGAAAAACGTGCATATTTCAAAGTAAAAGTTTGTTTGACATTTAGATACAGACATAGAATTTCTTAAAAAATATGTTGGCTGCGGGTGGGGGAGGGCGCCATATTGTTACCTTGCTCGGTTAGTAAAATTGTGCCTGCTTCTGTAAGTGCATGCTTAGATATTGTCCTTTTTATCTGACCACATATCAGTATCATGAAATCCATCCCTAATATTTCGCATGCGTCCCTAAAAAGGGGCTTTAAAACGAGAAATTAGAAAACGATTTCAATCATAATTTAAAACAACATTAAATAAGGATACAAGATCTCATCTCTATACTGTCAAGTAGGGATGGAGGTTATTGCAAAAACAACCAGTTTTCGGTTAACCGGTTTTTTTCGCCTCCGGTTTTAACCGCAAACCGCTCAAAATAACCGGTTTTTGAAATAACCGGTTTTCGGTTTTTTTTAAAAAAGAAACAACGTTTGTAGACAAAATTTATTATTAATAATAATATAAAATAAGTAAGTATTAATACAATAAGTAAATAATGTAATACGCAATGATTATAAATAAATGATTAATGCAATATGTAATAATAATAAATGAGTAATTATTGCAATAAGTAAGTAATATAGATAAAAATTTTTATTAAACATTGTTTTCACAAAAAATTAATTCATTTGTCAATATTTATCATCTAATCTGTTCATAAAGACTCTTTCAGCAATGTGTGATCCGTGAGTCGACACCTCTCATCGGAAACAACGTAGATACTAATCTTCCGGAAGCCACAGAACTTCCGACTAAAGATAAAGATTTTTTGGCTACTAAAAACAGACACCGTTTGCAGACAAAATTTTTTATTAGTATTATTTTTACAGGAAATCGATCCATTGGCAAATATTTATCTGTTCATAAAGACTCTTTTAGTAATCCACCAACAAAGAAACGCCTCGAGGAAGCAGTTGTCGGTGATTGGCCTAAGATGATGAAATTCAAAGCTTTATAACTTGGTAAATTTTAGTCTAGTTGAACCTAACATCGAGCCTATCTTCCGACCCGGTTTTTTCACCCGGTTATTGGATTTTTAAAAAAAAATAATCGGTTAGAATCGGGACAAAAGATAACCGAAAAAAACGTTAACCGAAACAAAAAACGGTAGGTTTTTCCCATCCCTAACTGTCGAGGAGACAGTCAAACACATAGAGAAGTGCAGCTGTCCAATAAGATGTCAGCTAAGGCTGTGGTGCCTTGGCTTCTTTAGTGGTCTTTTTCTTGAATGTTGGAGGATAGGTGTCGGGAATTCAGTCTCCATGTTCTCTTCAGTTTAAGATTTGACGATATTTTTGCGTCTAGATTGAATCGTCTGTGATGAGAACCCCATTGAAGTCTGGTCGAAAGCTGATACTATCTGCACCGTGCTAAACACGCTCTTTTGTAAGATGAGATGAGCGTGACGCAAACAGTGGGACTTCTGACTAAAAGCTCTTTTGCATTATTTTACTTTTCAGGGACACAGTTGACCATCGGCACATATGGAGGACAACGCTCGTCCACATAGGATTCAACTGATCGACGGTTATCTTAAAAGAGAGGATATTCGCCGGATGGTTTGGTCAGCTAAATCTCCATACCAAAATTCCATTGAAAATGTCTGGGATGCTCTTGAGAGGGCAATTGTTTTCCGCCTTTTTTCAAGAATCATTTACTTTATGACCTAGTGAATGGTCCGAGAATCATCCAGAAGTTGCAAACTACGTTGCTGCAGGAGTGGAACGGTATGGCATGTTTACGGATCCTACTATGATTTGGATTGAGGTCGCTTTTCATTGGCTCTCAGCGTCACGTGACTTCGCTTGCTTCTGAATGATGTCATAGGAGCGCGCTTAGTTTGGATTTCGATTTTTGTCTTAGCTATTGTATCATGGAGAAACCAAAATTATCTTTATCTTGAATTCACCATTCCCTTTAGAAATATCCAAATAATCGTAATTAAAAGATAATTTTGGTTTTTCATTGATACAATAGCTAAGACAAAAATCGAAATCCAAACTAAGCTCGCTCCTATGACAGCATTCAGAAGCAAACGAGGTCACGTGACGCTGTAGCCAATGAAAAGCTACCTCAATCCAAACCATAGTAGTATCCGTAAATATGCAACCGTATGGCTCAGAGAATCACCAAATGCCTCGTTTTCAGTAGCGACGTTGTGCTGTAAGAGTTATATGACTGTGAGAGGCAACCATAATCAATTTTAGAGTCATTTTATGTTCGATCTTGCAGCGTAGATTTTGGGCATTCTTGTGCTGATAAGGCTTGTATCCGATTATGAGCGAGTACAATAACTGTCGTATGATGTAATAATAATATTCGCTCTTATATATCTGTATATTCATATCATATTTTATTAAAATGAGTACACTGATTTTTTCAGAAGTTGGACAAAATGAAGAAATTCTCTTAACTTTGAACACTATTACAAACATATATATGATAGATTTGGAAGTAAAGAAATATAATAGAAGCCCTGAAATTATAGAAACATATTAAGAAAAATGTAAGCAATATTTTCATAATCAGTTTCTTCAAATATAGTTTATATTAATTTTAATAAAAAGTAAATTTCCTGCAAAATTGTAACCGAAAAGTCAATGTAATTATAGACATTGCACAAATGATCTTAATACATATTATTATATTCATAACTCTATACAATGAGATCATCAGTTTGCATCTATATTTTCCAGTATGCAAATGTTATTTGATGCTCATTCGCATAAAAATTTCAAAATTTCTTGAGAATACATTTGCTAATTCGTAGGATGAATAAAGAATTCCTAACTTTAATAGTTTTTATAGCTCAAATGTTCCAATATCTAGCATTAATCGCAAGAACTTTCACAATCTTTCTGTTTATGGTCTACATCCTATTTCTGCAATAAGTGATTCGCGACACCCTGGTTGAAAACTGACTCCCACTGATTCTCATTTTCTCCTTTCATATTAAGCTTCCAAAATAATTTCAATATAGAGACTTTCCATTTCGCTCAACCCCTTGAGTCTCGAGCCCTTGATATTCACGTGCATCGAATTATCTCATTTTTAGGCTTATAAACTAAAATTTAATCATTAATTAGCTTTATAATTTGACACAAAAATTACGTAGAATCCATAAGCATCTCAAGTATTCTATGCCTTCTGAGATGAATGGAAACGACACTCCCTTTCCAAAACAGGTGGGGCCATCTTATTAGATAGCAAAAAGAAAAAAAAATGCTAGACTTAAGGGTTTAAACTGAAACTTATTTCTGAACCAAGATATAAAATTATTCAGATATGAATAATATATTGATATCAACCGCATTCCACTTAAATAAAGATAAATTCTTTGGAATATTCTACACTTTAAATAACTACCAATAGAAGATAAGCCACATAAAGGTATAATATAAAGGTATAATAATAAGCAATAATACTGTGTTTTATTTATAATCCATTATCGCCCAGTATTTTGACTCATTTTTATTAAAAGGTTGATTGGTTGGTAATCCGAAGCGAGATTTCCTCCTACTAATCATAAATACTTATCCATTATCCGCCGGAAATTCGTCTTACCCGCAATGCATTTGAGTTACAAGGCAAAGACGTATCATTTCGGAATCCCTCAAGGCAACCCTCCTCTTTCCACCGCATCATAATTAGATGAAAAATAATACTGTATCATTATTGTATTCGCAGAATGTATGAGGAAAATTTGGAATATAGCTAAGGGTCAAAGAACTTATTTATTAGGAAGAAATGTACAGATGGTGCTACAATATGTTTTCCTTTCATCCCTCGCCTTATTCTCATTGAGGATAATGTTTTCATTTTCAGTGAGAGAAAGACGAGTTTTCAGTTTGACTACAGATTACGAGACTTAACGAAAGTTGTCTTTCTGTATATTTAATTTATTGTGGCATTGGATGTTGGTTTGTAGATCTGTAGACAAAGTTTCATTAAAACTTCTGAAGATCGGAATCGTATTCCAGCCAGATCGCATACAAATTTTTGCCTTAGTTCTAGCCAGACCCTCCGAGAAGGGAGGGGGGACATGAGGGTCCCACCGGTCCGGGATAAGGAAAATTATTATTATTATTATTATTATTATTATTACTTTCGAGAGAATTTCATTTTTATCCATGAGAAATAGGGTTCAGCACGAGTTGGACTATATTTTTACCAACATTTTCTCTGAATATGAAAATCACACATTCTCATTATATTAATCTAAATTATAGTAGGCAGTTGGAGATTAGATTTTCGTAACAATATATTGTCGTCGTTCAGGCAAAAGTCATCAAGTCCAAACCTACAGTTTCGAGATGCGGTCAATTTAAATTCAATTGATTTGGAGTGTTTATAATAAATAGTAATATATATTTTACAGATTTCTAGCTCCTACGGCTGACTTATTAACATGTAGATAACAGGTTTCTATCACGAAATAACTAACTGCAAATTGAAATTGACGGAAGTATCCCGTCAAAATGTTTTTGCGGACTTAGTGACTTCTGCCTGAACGACGACGATATGATGTGACCGGGCAACCGGAAGATAGCTTTTCATCCACTGGTTAGTCACCACAGTCATAATTCGCATAGGGGCAAGGAGAAAACCCAGATTTCAAGTGGCGACAAGCAGGAATGTCACCCTACCTAATAGCCACCACAGTCATAATTCGCATAGGGAAAAGGGGGAAAGCCAGATTTCAAGTGGCGACACGCAGGAATGCCGCCCTACCTAATAGTCACCATAGTCATAATTCGCATAGGGGAAAGGGGGAAAGTCAGATTTCAAGTGGCGACACGCGGGAATGCCACCCTACCTAATAATTGCTGAGTCAAAACTCTAGTGTCACTATCGTATGGTCGTTGCTCTTTGAGTCTTGTGTACTTGCCATTTGCAGGTATTTGTTTTTATATATTAGGGACCCTTTGGGATATATGGGGGAGCACATGCCAGTACTTTGCTCCGTGGCCCCCGACTTGGCTCTCGGCGTCCCTGGTTCTAGCCAAAATAATAATGAAAAGTAAAAAAAACAAAATAGTAAACCAGAGCAGAGTAATATATTTCGAATAATGAAGGATTTCCGCCAAAAGTCAAATATGAGAATTTATTAATTAAAGACTCACACCTTTTTATTTATAGTCAGTCACAAATCATATTGATGGTATAGAAAAAATTACGAGATGTATTATGGCGCTCTCTAAAATAGTCCTGAATATAATCCTAATGTATTTAAAAGTAATTAATGTGTTTGAACAGAATTTAGTTTTAAGCACCGATAATCGAATTTCTGTGAAATAAAACTCTAATCAAGATTTGTTTAATTACATGGAGCTCTTTCTGTAATCCTAAGACATATAGAAACACGTGGCTCTTTACGTCATTCAATGGTGGCGAGGTCACTCATAGCTTTATAAGTAGTGTTAATTTTGCTGTAGATTACAAGGCTTAACAAAAGTTGTCTTTCTGTATGTTTAATGTATTATAACATCCAAATGATAAACAAAATAATGGTTTGTGGATCTGTGCAAAAACTTGACTGTTTAAAATATAACATGCTACTTCTTTGTATTAGCCAATATCCAAAATTCTGGGAAAGTTTTAATTTTTTGACGGATCAGAGGAATAATTGTGTCAAATAATTGGTTTTATTATCAATTTCGAAGGCTTTAAGGCCTTCTTTTAGAAAAGCTTTTTTGAAAAACTGTATAGTTCTTTTCATAGATAAATAGTGTTTTAACCCTTTATACGGCCATTTTTTTTCTAGTAGTGGTATAATAAAATAACTTTGGTATTGAGATTAATTTAAGAAAAAAATTCATTTATCTTATTGGATGAAATTACTTTTTGTTGATTAGTTTTGTTAATTAATAATTAATTACCAACTCAAGACATTTCATTATGTATTGAAATAAGAAACTGGAACATCCAGGTTTCTGTTTCATCGAAAAAGTTGACGAGAACTTACGCCAACCTTAAAAAATGCATTTAAAAATGGAAATGATTATTTGCAGGTACTGTACCTGTGGATAAAACGTTATTTGCAGGTACTGTACCTGCGGATTAAACGTTATTTGCAGGTACTATACCTACGAATAATTCGTTATTTGCAGGTACTGTACCTGCGGATAAAACATTATTTGCAGATACTGTTAAGTTCAAAATCATTCTGTAGGACTTTTTTAAGGAGTTTATTTTCCCTATTTTCTACAAGATGGTTCTTTTTTATACTTGAGATTATGAAATTTAATGTTATTTTGCGAGATTTTTCGTTATTTCAGCGGAAACACCCGAGATGCTTTGGTTTCTATTATCTGGTTTCCCATGATTTTTATTTAATTTTCGGTAAACGCTTCAATACATTTTTGAAGCGTTTGTTGATGAAATTGCAGCTATTTAATAGCAAATCAAATTTCTAGTTGTGAATAGCTGTATATCCTAAAACATGAGTTATTCGTCATCAAGGAATTTTAAAAACTCCTTGCAGTTACTGGAGATCCAAAGTCAATAGTATAAATCTTCTTTAACACCAATGTAAATTGTTTTAAAACTTCAACAAAAATGTGAATTTTCTTTGGAAAAAGGGCACCGGCTTCACATTTTGCAGAACGTGGATTCGAATCCTGTCGGATGTTGTTATTGCAACTTGTGCGGCAGTTTGCTTTTCGGATAATGTTTTTTAAAGTTATGCCTGTGAAATTCAATATTTCCTTTAATTTTACTCCCCTTTCGAAACCCAAATTATTATCAGACAAATTTAAAATAACTTTTATTCCAATTTCCTTCTAATAAATGCATAATTTCTACATTAAAAAGATTAAAAGCTGTTTATAAAAGCACTCTTTTATTAGTGTGCAGTAGTAAAAAAGTAGAATTGTTTAATTACATTTATTTTCTGCATTTTAGTCATTAATTTATAATTCATTATTACAAACAAAATGAGTTATATATTAAAGACTATAAAATAGAAAAAGTGTGCTGATTTGTTCTCAAATTCACTAATAGATGTCGCCACCCGTATTGAATGTTTAATTGAATTTACTGATTAACTGATAATTAAGCCCTAAAAATATTAAAATATTGTACTGTCATCTAAAATTCACAAGTGTGCAAAATAACAGAATGGAAAATACCTGTAAATAACGTTTTATCCATTGCTACAGTACTTACAAATAACTTATAATTTCTAGTTACTGTACCTGCAAATAACGTTTTATTCGTAGATACAGTACCTGCAAATAACGTTTTATCCGCAGGTACAGTACCTGCAAATAACGAATTATTCATAGGTACAGTACTTGCAAATAACGCTATCCTTTAAAATTTGATGAATTTGGTGGGAAGTATATTCTCACGGCCTTAGAAAGGGTTAAATGTACTACAGCGGAATTCTAATATCTGTTCCAGGGAGAAAATTGCTAATATTGATTTCAGTGTTAAGGCAAGTGTCAGAAAACATTATGAAATATATTTCCAGATCAAATGATAAAAATTATCAAGAAACCACCAGAAAAGCTTGCAGTCAACCAGCGAAACTAACCAATATGGACAGTAACTTTCTAATTGCACTTGTAAAGCTGAAGTTTACTAGTGTAGTTAGAAGAAGACAACCAAGACTTCGAGTGAAATGCATTATAGAAGAAAAGTCTCCGGAAAGATTTCGGACTTCTGAAACATCTCATTTGAAATACAGAGCATAATTAAAATCCGTATATTTCGTACAATTTATTAAACAAGTTTCATATACTTTCAACTTATATATCGCCTAATTTTTAAATAAAAAAATTAATCAATTTCATTTCATATTCATGGTGAACAAACTAAATTGATAAGGTGAAATTGGCCACTCACAAGAGAGTCTTATTAGTATTCTAATTCTTTGTTTATCGCATGAAAAATGTTTCTTCTTTATGCCTAGATACATAACTTTGTTTATACGTCAACTTTAAAAAACTACCAGACATCATTCTTAAAACGCGAGTAAGATAACCATTATATAATCAATACTCTAAGCTTCTTAATCTGAATTCTAAAGGACATAGGGATCTAGCGAACTCAAAAAAGAAAGAGGCTATTGCTGCTGTGAGAGTTATTATTTTTTAAAATATGCATTTTCAAGTATAATATACGAAAACAAACTGTCTCCTCTGGCGAATAAACTTTTTGTTACACCACTGTCATGGATATAATGAAAGAAAGGCCCTCGATAAGTTTTCCTCCCTAATTTTATCGCTTTTAAAAGTATTTCAAAATACAGTTGTTTAACGTGTTTTCTTTTAAAAATTCCTAAACAGATGCTGCTACATTTCTGTTTTAAAATTCACTGAAGGCAAAAGAGATGGAAGACAAAATTCCGGGATGAGATCTGATTTCACTGGACTTCTCCTTACATTAGGAGACGACAGCTCCAAGAATAGGATATTGTCGCCATCTAGTGGGCACATCTAGCATTATTCTTAGTTTTACATCTAAAACTGATCCCAAAATACATTGCAGTTATATTTGTACCAACAATAACATCGATTAATTATTTTGATTTATAATTTTTCTAAATTTTACTTCTATTTTGAAGATTATTTTACCTTTTAATTCCAATTACAAGTCTCTTATTCAGAATTTTGACCACATTTGTATTATCAGTCTTTTTGTTTTTATTTATCTAATTTATTAAGTAAATATATTACTTTTGTTTCTGTCAAATTATAAAGAGCTAAGGTTTCAGTTATAAAGTAAATTTATATTTATTGCATAAATGTTGTCATAAACTTTTAACATGTAGTCAGGACCGGATTATCAAATATGTAGGCAATGTCTAAGGACCCCTCAACTTTAAAAGAACTCGAGAATTTTTTTTCGCGGTATTTTCAAGTAATTTCATTTTGTACTTTCATTTGATAATTATAGAACCGTGCATTTGAACTTACCCACATTAAGATCAAAAATCGTTTAATTTTCAGAACATTATTCTTAGGAATTTTTCATGCTTTCCAATTCGCTTGAAGATCAGGAAAGACCTTTTTCATTTTTTATTTATTTATTTTCAGTTGTAGGACTGAATCACAAGTCAACGGACCTGGCAGACTTTGTATAACAATATTTAGATTGTGTTAAAGAAGGTTTTTTTTACCGTTTTGTTTAAAGCTACTTTTAAATTTAAATTTTAAATTCATTTATACGCGAGATACTGAAACCAACTCTTTTGAAGTTTGACATGCAGGGGGGGGGGCGTCGGGGATGCTGTACCTATCGGGGAAAATTTTACCGTATTCAAACTGCAGCGATAAATACACGGCGAAAATTTGAGACCAAATTCATTACATTCGCCCCCCCCCCATACAGCAGGTCGTGCTCTCCTGTCGGGGAGACCGTGCCCCCCTGTCGGGAAAATTCTAGCGCCATTCCTGTTGACATGCCATTAAATGTTTCGGTATTTCAATTTGTCGCAATATTCGTCATGACTTAAAAACTGATATTATAGAAATAAAAGTAAAATCAATTAAAATATCTAATTTTGAAAGCTGGGGAGGAAGCCCCCTAAACAGGGCTCCTGCATGACTTAATCAGGCCCTGTATATAGTAATCCACAAGCTGTTTACGCCATTGAAAATGGAATTAAAGGGATCATACTGATCGTTTCAAAATGCCAAGACTAGCACTTTTTGACGATTTTACTCCGGAAAGGGGTGACAGGCAATGGATAAGGTGAGAGCATTTCCGGAGTTTTTGTTAGGTCACGCTAAGTGAAATGTAAATATCTCCCCCTCCATTTCTCACTTCACCCCTATTTTTGTAAAACCAACTCCGCCTGGCGCATGCGCAAAAGCGTGGAAGGTTTCGAAATACGAGAATTATCTATTATTTATAAATTTTTAAAGGATATTGTATTCACATAATGGCGGTATTATTTGTTTTATAGGTCTTGCAGTGGCGAATCCAGGGGGTATGGGGCTGCACCCCCCACTGCTAGCTAAGCCAGAATTCTATTTAAAATCCCTATAATTGTTTGTTCTTAATTTCTCTTTAAAAAAATAATAAAAATGTGACAACATTGCTTTCTGGCTTGACAGGCTCGAAAATTTTCCTACTTTTCTAGTCATTCCACTTGTATTTGTAGCGTTGACGCGGTCGAAGACATTTTTTGGTTAGTTATTTCACTGTATTGTTTATTAAATTATCGAAAGTATTGTGATGACTTCATGATTCTTATCGCCAGGTGAGTAAAGTCTGTTAAGTTAAAGTATTTTGGTTGACATAAGCCATGAAGTTTGACATTCGTCACGACGATACAAAATTTTTCTGACCTCAGGGGGCCGCGGGGGCCCCGACAAAATCCTAGATTCGCCACTGAGGTCTTGCAAGATACTAAGACCAGTTTCTTGGACTGAATTTTAGAAGATGCACCTTAATGCTGCATTTTACTAGTGCAAGACAACAATTTCTAGAGACAATTCTTTACTAGCTGCATTATCTAATTACTGTTGCACTGCATTTCATAGCAAAACAACGCGTCTAGTTTGTGTTCTCTGTAACTTCCTGTCTACATATTTATATTAACAATATTTTTCAACCCTGAAGATCATTAAATGCAAATTTAAGAGTCAAATTACTGATGCCAACTTGAAATCCTGCCTTAAATTGAAAGCCTCTATTTACAAACCGAATACACAGAAATATTTCCAAAAAATGCAGCCTTAGTGTTCATACTGATTAAAATCAATGATAGTGATTTGCCGTATGACTTTTATTCTTTTCAATGATGATATAATTATTATTGTAATAATATTACTTTAAGTTTGTAAATGTGTATTTATGGTTCTCGATTGATTTGAAAGTTATGAAAAACAGATTTTTTTAAAAACTTTTATTCAGTTTGTTGACCCCTGCTCTAATTGTTATGCATGTATGTCTATAAATAGTTTAAAATTGCCTTATTTCTAGAGAAACACTTTACAATCTTTCGGGCTTCAACTCAAGCATTAGAGGTTTATGATGGTAAGATATTTCTTAAAGCACAAAACATCTTGCTTACGAAATGAGAAGAAAAATTCGGACTGTGCAGGATGGTAGCCACCGAAATGATCCCAGGGCCAGGACATGCAATCAAAACAAAACAAGAATTAACAGCAAACTAACACTAGACTAGATTAATAATTCAGTTTGATACTGCAGAAGAATCCAGTTTTGAAATCAGAGAAGAACACACAATCACATATTTCAGTTATCAGGACTTGAAATGCTTAGAATGATAGTCAGGGAAAACGATAACTGAGCTGATAACCAATTGACTAACCATGATTAGATTAAATATTTGGCATCGCTGCATACATGACTGTCTTCAATGATATCGAAACTCAGCGCTCCCCATTTCGAAGCCGAAAACGAGATTTCATCGCTGAAATGCTGTAACCTCAAAGGCCAAAGGTTCTTGCTAGAAATGAATAAAAATATGTCTTTTTTATGCTTTTGAAGTCTGACGGGTACAAAAAAGATGAAGCAATGAATTTGTTACGCTACCTCATTAACCGCTTAACTTAACAGCCCGAGAATACTCGTGCATCGAATTATCGAAATTTTAGTCTTATAAACTAAAATTGAATCATTAATTAGCTTTATAATTTGATACAAAAAATATGTAGGATCCATAAACATCTTAAGTATCCTATGCCTTCTTAGATGAATGAAAACGACAGCCCCTTTCCAAAACAGGAGGGGTCATCTTATTAGATAGCAAAGAAAACTATTCAGTTAAGTGGTTAAACTAGACCTATATAAATTTTTGCTTCAAAATAGTAAAGATTTAATTATTGATGCAAAAACAGGAATTATAAATAAGCTTTTATTACAGCAGAACTCCTATTAACCGAACCAAACGGGGATCAGGCCGATTTGAATATGCGGAAATACGGATGATTAGATAAAGCTCAGAAATTAATTAAAAAAGATAGCAGACATAGAAAAAACTAAATTTTAATTTGTGAAACTAACAGGCATAAGCTACAGGAAACTGCATATACTGTAAAATCTACCTAAAAAAGAAACCACTAATTATGTATGAAGTTTCATTACATATATATTCATTCCATTCATTAATACAGACATATAATAATCTCACTTAATTTTATTTCAAATTCTAATATATATTTTAAAGTCTTAATGTATTCCAAAATCGCCTTTCTTAAACACCAGTTTCGTTTTATTTCCCGCTCTGAAGGTATATTAAATCCCGCGTTTTGGCATATTTATTGCTAAAAGAATATTCTAATTGCTTCCACGCGCCAACATAAATCGCGAATTCTTTTCCAGACTTTTCCCTAAAACACTAACGTAATTTATTAAAAATACCCATTATTCCAACTTTGATCACGTGGTTTATATTGTTATTCCCTTATCTGAGAGAATCGGGGATTTTCTGTACACACTTTTACAAAAAAACTTCAACTAAGATGTACGTACATTCCGTCACTCTCCCATAATAAAATGAAAATCAGAATATAACTCGGCCTGTGTTTTTTGTTTAACGACTACAATTACGAATACATTTTATACATATGTATTTAAAATATATTATATGCATGTACTATATTTTAGTTGCTAAAAATAACCTCCTTTTGTTGGGAAAGGGCGCGTTAAGACCACTGACTGCATTCCCACTTTTATTTTCCCAATTTTGACATTCTTCGTTTTTCTCCGAAATTGATCCGGATAATTGGAGATTCTTATAATTGGGCTTTGATTATCAGAGTTCTACTGTGTTTAAATATCGTGTAGACATTAGAATAGCAAGGATTAATGGTACCCGGTGCAAAGTATTATCTTTTCGCTCCCACGTCATATTTTGTTTTAAAAGGGGAAATATGTTATCTCCCTGTTTGCCCCCTCACACCCAATGGCTACGTCATTGCTTGTAAATCTAAGCTACTCATTGTTTGTAAATCTAATCTAAGCTACTCATTGCTTGTAAATCTAATCTAAGCTACTCAAATTAAAGTCTTCATACCATTAATTATCACTTTATCAATGTTTAATCTTTCAATATTTGCGCAAAGTTCTTTTTATTGGAATTTGAAGGAGAATGTAAGAATGTCTTTTCACCAAGAAAACTTCGTAGCTATTAAGTCAGGTACTTTAACTATTTTGAACCAATGCTGTTAAAATTTTGAGAAAATATATTAAATGAAAAAATCTAACATCCTTGCTATAATAATTTCAGCTCTTTAAAAATGTTTAACACTTTGACTGCCGATCACGCACTTTGACTCACCCCTGTGATTCACATCTACTATCTAATTTGATGATTAGATCCCTTCTTCACTGTAGTTAAGAGATAGCGGAAAAGGAGTCATTTAATTAGATAGAAAGTCTGAATATCCGCGTAGCTCCGACGCGGCAGTTAACGTGTTGACAGGATGTATGCATTAAAAAGCCTATTTTAATGTGTATTTCTGCATACGTTTTGAGTTGTGAAATATACATATGCATTTCGGGAATCCGCTTAAAAAATCATTCCCAGTTCAGCTGTAAGAAAATAAAAGCAGTTAAAACCCGAAATAAAGTATTATATCCAGGAAATGCAACTATTTTGGAAGAATAGCAATTAACGTTGTTTTTACTTTCCGTTCCCTTTTTATATATTTTATTATCGCATAACATTTGTAATTTTATAAACTCTTTACTTAAGACAACCTAGCTCATTTTCGGAGAATTTTTCAACAACATATTATTACTTAACTTATTACCAGCATTATTCCATAATGAATTTTTTATTCGATTTAATTTATTTAATTGAAACATTTCGGCAGTGAAGTTTCTCTCAAGAAACCTTCGCACAGAAATCACCTTCAAGTCGAACATGTAGATGGCAGCACGAAGCCATATTCCTTGAGCAACTGAAAAACAACTAAAAGAGGAAATCTTTACAAAATCGCGAAACTAATTACATCGCACGCTTATAACATCTATGGGTTTTAAGGAAAAGTACAAATACAGTATAATTATTGTCTTAATTTTTTTAGTCATTTTCATATAAGTTTCTCTAAATAAAGGTTCATATTTAAATGATTTTTGCAGAAATATATTTACTGTACTTCAGCGAAATAATTATTAAAAATTTTATTTGAGTTTGTGAACATTTTAGATGGTTTAAAGTGAAATTTTGATTATTTCAGAAAAAAATAGCCCAAATGGTTTTAACTTTTATATAGACCAAATTTTTTACTCTACATTAATTTCATTTTAACATCAGTTTAATTTTGCTCTAAACACCTTTGCATGTGCTTTTACGTTAAAAGGGAGATTAATAAAGCCTCATACGCAATGCATTTTATTTCATTGCGTTTTATGATTTATTTTTTGTGCAAAGAAAGCCAATCCTTTCATCATCAAAAAATTAATATTTGTAAGACATTCCTGAAAGCTTGGTATACTACAAGAAGCGAATCACTAAGATACAGCTCTGAAAAAAAATTGTAAATAATGATACAAAGATATGAAAACTGGTAAAACCCCCTCCGTGTTGCACAATTAATAGATATTACAAAATTCAAAATTTTGCCTTTTGGAAGGGCCGTCTTAACAAATTTGAGCGCCCTGGGCCAGAGTATTTTGGCGCCCCATCAAAACCATAACTAGAAATTTCAGCGCCTATGGCCCTACAAAAATATCTACCCATTAAAATAATTGAGAGCAAAAATAAACTAATTAATAAAATAATAAATCTAAAACCCTACTATTGTATTAGGCATCCGCGTACAGCTACCTACTTTGTCATTGATAATGTAGACAACTACTATTAAACGCATAGCTTAGGATTTTCTTACAGATTGTCGTATCATTAATATTTTTCGAATTGATATACATGTTTATGTTACACAAGAAAGCCGATGGTTGTCTAGTTAGTTTCCGTAACTATATCTTCACTTTTAATATACCTAAAATTGTAATTAAATTTTTTGGTTTAGAATTAAAACAAAATTAGTAAACTTTTGGATCAATGGCGCCTCTGAGTTACAGCCCAATTAGCCTAATGCATAAGACAGCCCTGCCTTTTGGTATCTGCAATTTTCGCTTTGTTAGACTGCCGTTAAATCAGAGAACTCTTTATAAAACTGTATATACAGGGTGACTTTTAATTAACCTACAACTTTTAATTGAAATAACTTCTCAGAGTGTTACTAGATGGGGCCACGAATGCATGCAGTGGCAGAGGGCGTGAAAGGAATTTGTTTCGTATCAGTTCCACGCCATTTTGAAAATATCTCCCAAAGTGTCATATTCAACCGAAGATCGTATATTTATTGTTAAAAATTGGTATTTATGTGTCGAAAATGCCACACTATTGCTACGGAAGTGATCTGCACAACATTCAGAAACACATCAATACCCAAACAGTTATCGTTAACAGTTACCTTATTCACCAGATCTGAATCCATGTGATTTCTTTCTTTGGGGTCATATGCAAGATTTGGTGTACAAGAAGAAACCGACAAACCTTATTAGCCTCAAAAGGTCCATAACTGACTCATTTGCAAGCATTAAAAGAAAAACCTTTGAACTTTTAACTGACAACTTTGTGACTAGGTCGCGCTATTGTATCACCTCTGATGGTTCTCACTTTGAAAACAATCTGCATTAAAATGCTTTTAAACGTTCTTTTCAATAAAAAAAAATGTTTGTAGTGCTATCTGCAACGACTCAATAATTATTTCAGTCAAAAGTTGTAGGTTAATTAAAAGTCACCCTGTAAACTTTTCTCATTGTAATAGTATTTGCAGAGCCGTCTTAAAAAAATTGACGCATGTACTAGAGTAATTTGGGGCCCCATCCAGAACCGTAACTAGGAATTTGAGAGCCTATGACCCAGTGGAAATTCCTATCTAATAAAATAACTGAATAGCATGTAAAGTTTTATAACATATTATAGCATATACAATGATATAACATAGTTAAAATTATAATTAAATAAATTTTTGGATTCAAAATTAAAATAAAATCAGTATAGTAAGTTTTTAGGCTCCCCTGGGCTACGTCCACCCCACTGGATAAGACGGTCCTGAATATTTTTAATTAGATAACCTAAGCAACTGTCGAGAGTTATAACCAAGGTAAAGTAAGTGCGTCATTAATAACGTAATCTTATTTCTACTAGACATCTTGTTCATCGAATCGTGCTCTTATGTTTAAGAACACTTAAAAGTTATTGCAGTCATCTGCACTAATTTCGATCATAACAGCTGGAGTTTTTATTTTCATTAGAACGTCTCAGGAATATAATAATATTCGAATGATATTTGCTTGCATATTTTAATGCTAGCCGCCAATGAAAATAGTGAAGTATAGAACTATTGGTTATGCCACGAGGTCCGATTTTGGACAGCTATTGAGACATTTTTTCCAAGTAGTAAAAATATCGGTTCTTCTAGTAATAATCCTTTATTGAGTTTAGTGAAATAATTACAATGCAAATTTTGACTTTTATATATTGTCCACAACTTATATACTCAATATATATGAGAATATCAAAGAATGTTGGTTTATTCATATGGGTGCTAGATAGAATTTTATAAAATTTAAAAATATGGAAAATGAATTCTGCAAAAAGATCTTGTCTTGACAAATACCCCTGCAGCACCTATATAGAGTGGGGCAGCAACGGGGAGGAAAGGGTCAAGAGAGATATGAATGTCCCAGGAAACAGCCTTGATGTTCGGGGAAAGAGAAATTAATAGTGCGTATGTATATTTTTAAAGCCAACCAACACAGGAGGTGGGCTAAAAATAAGTCTATGTTCAGGGCGCCAGTTACGCACGCTATGCCTCTGCAGAAATATTATGCTACACAAAATCCCTAGATCGAACAATATTTGACCATATTGTCTTAGTATGGTAAAATATCGTACAGTATTGCACCCTTTTGTGCCACTTTTGCATTGAGACATGCTTGTCATATCATTAAGATACTCACACAAAATGAAAAGAAAAATTTGAGAATTCAATTGAGTCAATTCACGCTCACATGCTACACTTAATTTTGTAACTATCGTGCTTCTTGCAGGAGGAAAAAGAACGCAGCTTCTCAGCTCGTTCTTTTAACAGTGTTCTAACAGCGCAAGAACAACTAGATGACACACACGGTTATGTCTGTCGAGTGACTGAGTCGTTACGTGAATTAACTCTAAAAACTTTGAAACGTGAAAGTTTTAAGTAACACAAAAAAGTTTTTAAGTGAATTAACTTAAACAGTTTTTAACTGTTGTGAAACATTCAGATGTGTACAGTAATTACGAAACAGCTTCCACCAGATAGCGTGGTTTGATAGAAGTTATTTTTCTACAAATTAATTATATTATACTATCGAAGTTATAAACGCAGTTTTCCGAATCCGTTGCTAAACAATATGAGAAATTCAGATGTTAGGTTAAAGGTATTTTCTTTCTTTGTTTTCACCGCAGTATGCCCCGAACTCGGAACAGTTAAGGTTCCCTGTCAGTTAAATGGGCATACGCAGAAAAATTTATTGAAAATCAAAAAAAAAATGTATAGGCGGCATCACAATACACACACTGTATACAAAGTTTCTTGATTATAAAGTAAGAACTAAATTGAAAGAGTCTTAATTATAAGAAAATATTAATAAAATAAATATTAAAAATGAAATAATGTGACATTTATATAACGCAATTAAGATTCTAGTTATTAAATTAAATTAGTTCAAAAGTAAATAAACAAATAGAATATTGAATTAATTAAATGATAAAAATTATAGTAATGGAACTGGGAGCCTAGAAACGCCTCTAGCGCATTGAAGAATTGCCGGTTTGGGGAAAATTCGAATAGAACATAATAGCAGCAAATAAAAAGAAATGATTTAAAAAATGTTATACAAAATAAGAAATAGGAAAATCTAAATAGAGTTACTCGGTTCTCCTCATATTATAATGCGAAGAAGCAAAAGAAGAACAATGTGTTCTACGAGAAATTTCAAACCATAACAACCAAAAATAAACAGACAAGCTGAACCGAAATGGTGAAATGTTAAAAGAAACCAAACGATGACAAATATTTCGAGCAAAAGATTTTTATTAAAATAATAAGTGAATAAAAATCGTTTTTTTTTCGGAAATGAAGAAAAAATGGAATAGATAAATTTCAATTATTTTTAAAATTCTTACTAAAGTAATTACTTGCATTATTTGAAATTATCACATTAAAAAGAGAAATCTTATTTATTAAATAATTATTTCAACTAGTATTAAATACTTGTTCTCTATATTTGAGTTGTCATATTGGCGACAAACTCCACCCACTATAAAATTAACTCCTACCACACAATGTGCTTCGGTCGGCTACGACATCGAAGCTGCAGTGACTTTTTGGTTAAGTCAAGTATCCCCAACTTGACTTTTTCTAAATAATCTAAAAATTAAACCACTTAGAATTAAGATACCGTATAACATCGTATATCAAATTATATCGTATAACATGGTATATCAAATTATAGCTATAAGTGTGCTTAAAACTCAGAAATGTTTTAATTCATCATATCTTCAATAGTAAACTTCTAATCCACTGAGGAATGAAAAAGTGAAGATTTACTTTTGGACCCCCAAAGTATATTTGCCTACAAACCATGACAATGGCTTTTCAGAATGGGATGAAAATCCCCTCCAACAGACCATATGACCAAAGTTCAGACAAAAATGGCACACACAAATTACCAATTATTTCACAATCTGAGAAAATCACTTAGGGTCAAGTATCTCTAGTTCCCCTACAACATACTTTATCTATAGAAGGAAACGCTCAAATGGGCAGTTCAATCAAAACAAAAATACATTGATTGAAAACGGGGGATTTTCTTTTTAGGTGGATTGAAATACAGTTTTATAATTCATCGTTTTTAGAAAGGTTCGCGTTAAAGTCTGCACAGTGTCAAAAATCACACACAGCAAAACACAAGATTTTTTTTTTGTAATAGCTGGAACCACTATCAGGGCATTCGGTAACAACATACAACAATCACATATCACATGCTACAATTTGAGAGCAGATGTAGCTAACTTATGCAAGTGTTTGACATCAATAAAATGTTTTGGTGAATTTGACATACAACATTTTGATAAAATAGTGGCGATATCTATTCTTATATGGATTCCACTGTTGTAACTGAGAAATTTGTCTTGGTAGAACTTCAAAGATTATTCGATTTGTCTCTCAATAGATTTTTTTTCTTTTCAAGAAGATATGTTGAAACACCTATCAGATAATCACTTAGTATGACTGACAATGCTACGAGGATTGTGAAAGTCTTTACTTGTACAAACAATTGTACATCATTTCCAACACGAACGAACTTCTTTCAAAAATCCTTGAAATTAATTATCTGGAGGCAAGATGTTTTGAAATGTTTCCATGAAGAGTCCTTCCGGGAATTAAATTCTCGAATTGTTTTTATGAGAATTGTGGCAATTTAAGTCTTAGAGCTAACTTTTCTTGAAGAGTTAATGGCTATTCAAATAACATTTATTTTATATTAATGAAGTTCTTTCATTTTAAACCTCTTGAAATACATTTGTATTTATCTCCCAATAATGTATTATTAGGCAAGTATTTAAAATTTTAGGTTTAAGAAAATATCCAGGAGAATTTTAGAAAAGTTCCGCAGATCGTGTTTTTAGATTATTTTCTTCATTTAGTAAAATTTTCTAGAGTTTTATTTAACGATTAGTAACCAGTACGCAGATTACAACGTTTTCTTCCATAGAGAACAATGGAGAGGAAATAAAAAAAATCACTAAAGATCAAAAAAATATTCAACCGAATGTTACGAAATTTCACGAGATACGACTGAGGCTCATTTCCTTTAAATTGTGCAAATTTCAAGGTTTTGCTTTGTTTAGTTTCAACGATATGATTTTTGTTTTGTTAGAATCCGAAACTGGACCTCTGTGTGCCGTAATGAGTAGGGTACGTCATTTCAGATTGTTGTGCAAACTGCTCGCTTACTTCCTGATTAGACACTAATTAAATACTTTTGTTGTTGCTCGTTATTCGACATCATGGATGCTATACACCATAGAAATGACTACGGTAGCAACAGACGAACAAGTAGACTGAAAATCCTCAGAACATCTTTGTCTGCATTAAAATTCTCCTATTGAGGTACCACATGAAAGGTGGGTCTTTTTTTAGTATGATTATATACTGTTACAAAAATCGTCCTGTGTGTGTACGGTGAAAACAGTTCAACAAGCAGGATAATGGAGAATGGCGCTTTATTCACAAATACTCAAGAGAACACGAAGCACAGGTAACAGGATCGATAGCTCTTATACAGATTAGCAAAGCAAACTGACAACAGCTTACTAGTAATAACAGTAACTGCACTTTCGGATTTAGCAACACGAACAGTCAGCAAATCACTAATAATGACAGTAACAGCACTTTCAATAGCGCTCAGCTCACTGGCTTTCCAGCTCGCACTGCAGACGAAATTCCAAAGTCATTCCTCCTTTGGTTGCCTCCTTCTATATACCCTTGCTGGACTGGTCGTGACGTCACAGGGAATTGTCTAGTACATTCTTGCATATCTCCTCTTCTAATAGAGATATAGAGAAAATGATCGCATTTTCGAGAATCTTCGATTTGTCGCCAAATTTGTTGCCAAGTTCGTCGCCGAGGTCAGGATTCCAGGCCTGGACGCTGCTGGTCATTCCATACTTACCCCTGTAAAACTCTCTTCCCAACCATAAGACTAGAGACGCAGGAAAGCGACATTACATTTTTGTATAACAATACTTTTGAATATTTACCTGATTTTGAGAATGTCACTTGCCTTTTATAAATTCACTATATGTTTTTAAGTTTATATAAAATCGTTGAACGAAAACTGGTAATGCAGAAGTGTTGCCAAAATGTATGAGAGAAAAAATATGATTGGCATTTTACATGTTTTGGTTTATTATTTTTATCCTTTAAATCTTTCAATCCCAATTTCAAGCTTAAATTTAGATCTTTGAAAGTACCTTTGGTATATTAAAATATCTAACTTAATTATTTAAAATAAAAGGTCATTTAATGTTTTTTTAAAATTAAAATACTGCCCTAATTATTAAGATAAATGGAAGAATAATAATCATCTCTTCCAAGTCTGAAATATTTTACTCTTTTAAGGTAGCATGTTTAAGGAGCCGATTGTTTGCATTTATGTTTTGTGTTGGAGCAGTTCGACATATCTCTGCGTATGTAACACACTAAAAGTCAACATTAAAACAAACCAAAGCAACGAATAACATAATCGAGAATACAAATTTATTTCCTTAATCAAGTTTATGAGGAATTCATACCCTTAACCTTCCAGCGGGCGCGCCTATATAGGAGATACTTATATCGTGCATCGTATTACATATTTATATCATGTTGTTTCACAAAAATGAATGCAACTTTTATTTATGTAATCTGTATTTATTAACTTTATACTAAACGAAGATTATATAAATAAAAACTGCACTTAAATTTATAAAAGAACGATATAAGTACGTAATACGATGCACAATATAAGTATCTCCTGCATATGCGCGCCTGTTGAAAGGTTAACCCCTTGACTTACGAATTTATTTAACCTCCTAATTAGATGACACCACCCATTTGGGATATTTTTTTATTATTTCAATCTATTTAAGATGATAAAAGACGCTTGAGACATTTACGGTGTCCAAGTGATTTTTGTATTTAAAATTAATTGTTACGTTGGATTACGGATTTAAATAGCAAAAATTCTGTAATTCGATGCACGTGTCAGACACGTTGTTGTAAGCGAAGGGGTTTAAAAAACCCTTTTACTTAGTAAATTAGTCCAATTCTAACTGGGGCTGCGGTGGCCTCGTGGCAGGCGTGTTCGAGACTCAATTCCAAGAAAAATCTGTTTTGTATCCGGGCGTGATGTACGCTAAATCTGTCGATGATTACATTCTTTCTCGTTGGTGTGGTTTGGAAAAGGAGAAAGGGAGTAGGTGTCGCCCTCGTCATCTGACCATTTTTCAAAATTACGATGTCAGTCCCAAAATATCCCTCGTATTGCTTCAAAACGGCACGTAAATCTAACTGAAGATAAAAACTATCTAAAAGAACCCGTTTTAATCCATTTAAATTTCAATTAAACTTAAACATCACCACATAGACTATAACAAGGGGATGTCGAAAACATAAAGCAAGCGCAAAATCTTGAACTGAACCTTTTAGCCTTTGAGATCAACTTTTCATGCCAATTTTACTTGGCCTCCATTCCAATGACATACGTTGAACTTTGCTCCTCTTTCAATAAATTTTCGAATTTAAAATAATTCATACGGAAAAAAGTCTTTTATGTGAATAAAATGTGGTTACCTAATTTTAACAATGAATATTTTCTTGGTTTTTGGGTTCAATAACTCGTTTCATGGATTTTTTTTCAATGTTTCAGCAACTTCCCAGGTTAAGAATCGCAGTTATAAGAAACATAAACTTTTTTTTTATTACAAAAGCTGTTAAAACTCGAACAGACTACGTCAAAACTTTAACCATTATTTTAGTTACTTGTTTAATCTTTTGGAATGGAATCATCGCATCAATCGGCAGCATTTTTTTCGTAACTAAAATGTTTTCAATAATAAAAGTATGACTCAGAGTCTGGAAAAGTTACTGAACTGTGAAAGAAAACAAAACACTGGCATACTTTTGCACGGATCCTCTCATGGTTCGTTTCAATAAACGCAAAGATAAATGTGTCTGGAGTTTGGTGATCTTCCTCTTAAAGATATTTTCAAAAAAAATTCCATTGTTATAATTGCTGAAAGTTAAATCAATCAGACGGACTTTAAAAATTTCAGAAAAAGCAATTAACTGTGTGAAATTCTATCAGCATATGAACTCAATTTAAAGGAAGTGTCGAAATTAATGAAATGAAATCTTTTTTATTAATCAGATTCATGTCAACGTTCTGTTTGGCGTGTGTTGCAATTAACAGAATTAGTCACAATAATTTTTCATTTTTATATAAAATGACTAATACTTTCGCATTTTACTTGAATATTCTATTTTACGTACCGAATCAGAGAATATGCTAGCAAATCTAGTTTGAATAGTAAATTTTCCTTTAAAAAATTTTAATAGTTTCTCGATAAGAATCAAATTAAAGGAGTTGTTCTTCTACACTGATTCAACCTAATACAGTAAAACCCCGGTTAACAGAACTCGGGTTAACCGAAAATTGGTTTATCCGAAAAGCATATGAAATCTCAAATCCAAAAACCACGTACTGTACTGCACGGAAATAATCGCGAAGGCGAGACTTTTTCGCAACGATATCCCCACTTTTTTCTTGTTAGCATCCCCAAGAAGGTCAGCCATTAATTTTAGAATGTTACAATTAAAATTAATGGGTATTAACAATATTAATTATGATACTGTTTACCTATGCCTGTCAGGCGCATTGCCCCCGAACTCACCGGTTTTAATATTGCGCCCGACGGAGGGTCAACTTTAGCAAAGAACATAAGTGTAGCCTACGAAGAGAGCTTTGAATTCGTTTCACACTCAAAACATTTCAAAATTACTGTTTACCTATGCCTGTCAGGCGCATTGCCCCCGAACTCACCGGTTTTAATATTGCGCCCGACGGAGAGTTAACTTTAGCAAAGAACATAAGTGTAGTCTACGAAGAGAGCTTTAAATTCGTTTCACACTCAAAACATTTCAAAATTACTGTTTACCTATGCCTGTCAGGCGCATTGCCCCCGAACTCACCGGTTTTAATACTGCGCCCGACGGAGGGTTAACTTTATCAAAGAACATAAGTGTAGCCTACGAAGAGAGCTTTGAAGTCGTTTCACACTCAAAACATTTCAAAATTACATTCTCTAATTAGATACAAAATAGTAATAGATGTTCGTGGCTTAACCAAAAAAAATCTTTATCCGAAACGGCTCCCCCCCCCCCTTTAATTTGGTTAACCTGAGTTGTACTGTATTTAAAAATTTATTTGGATAATTCTTTTAAATGCAAAGAAAAGTTATTCATTAGCCGAAGCAGAAATACTTAATTTAATACATTCTGCTCAAGCTAAACATTTAATTTTGTTATCTTCCTCCAAAAAGTTATCTGGAAATTATTTAAGTTATACCATCAATAAAATATTCCCAATACCTGCCAGTTTTCCTGTCTTCTTTAGTTAATTATCTACAACTGCATGATTCAGGCAACCAATGTCATCAATAGCAAAACACCAGGTACAAACCAGCCTTGAAAATACAAAACTTGTTATTTCTTGGAGCTGTGATTTAGTATTGCGTTTTCGTTAAATCTGGAAAACAGTGTATTCTAATTCCCAATAAATCTCAAATATTCTACATTATTTCGGAAAATTGTAAAATTTAGTTGAATTTCATGCTACATATTTTACATTTTATTTTTTATATACAGAGTGAGCACAAAGTCTTGCCCTGATTATAAAAATTTATTTAAAAATATTCGTTGAATGTAATAAAGCAATTTTGATATCACTGGATAGTTCACTTTTAATAGTTTTTTTGTGCAATAGAACTTTTTGTTCTATTGCACAAAAAAACTGTTAAAATGTTCATACGTCGTAGCACTTGCGAACCTAATTGTGGTGCGCTGAATTAAATATTAGTGGAGGAATAAACGAAATCGCTTGATTCCTCCTCTCTTGGTTTTATCTTTTGGTTTTTTCTTGGTTTTCATATATCAAGGACAGAATCTTTGTTACACCAGTTATTGATTCAAGAAATGAAGGTTAGGATACAAGATGCTGAGTATATACATGTAATGATTTAACTTTTAACCTTCTTTAAATTAATTATTTTTAACAATACTCTGTTTTAATTACTTCAACTTCAACTGTAGTAACCATACTACTACTTTAACTCCCAGTCACGAGTCTTTTCCGGGGAGTCCCCTTTCTCCAGTATATAATCCCTCTGCGCTTTGTTAACTGCCCTTTTTTGCTCTGATCTTAACTGCCGCGACGACGCACGGTCAGCGTCGTTCTCTTATATGATTATGGAATATTCTAAGAATCATCTAAATTTGGAAAATAATCCGATTGATTTTAATCTGAAATTATGAATTATGACCCCGAAATAAAGAAAGCTCACTTTTATCATCTGTGGAATTCTTTTAAAAATGCCTCTTCAAATCTTAAAAGTTTGATGACATTATATACATGTTAAAAAACACTTGGCGAGAAGTAGAATACCGCTTTGACATTCTCCAAGCTACCAAGTGGGTACATATTAAAACTTACTGAAGTACGTTGTCTTATTAAAAACTCTATAACATTACTTATAATGCATCCAAACAAGCATATGTTGAATTATAATAGGTTTCGTACAATAAATTTTTATAATCAGGGCAAGACTTTTTGCTCACCCTGTATAAACTCCATTTATATAAATAAATTGATTGACCGGAGGTATACAATGCCATATCGAAATAATTTTAGCAATAAATCTAACACTTTGAATATATTTTTAATGATATACCTACTAAACGAGCACTTAAGTGAGGGGAAGACGGAGAAACTGTTTATGAATGTCCAGTGCAAGTAACCAACCAACCAAAAGTGAGTTAGTTACCACCAGTGGCAACTCGTCCATTAGAGCATCAGAGAGTCCCCCTTGAAATTATTTTAAAAGCTTGTATTTCCGTTTTTATTCTAATTGGCTTGCTTGTCCACTTTGAGAGTTCAATGATCAACGAAAAGTGCAAAAAAGTAATAAAAAGCGTAAAAGTACGACGGAAAATCAATCAAGAATTAAGAGAGAGACAGCCAGAGCTGCATAGAGTTTTGCCCATCCTAAGGATCAAAATTCGCTCACTGGGCAACGCGGAGAGCTCTCGGGAGAAAAAAGAAACCCTTTCACGCATTGAAATTAGATATCCTTGAGCTGCATTTTAGAGGTTCTTGCTTTCCCTTGTCTGTCACTTTTGTGCCCTTTTGCAGTATATATGTCGCCCCAAACCTCATTTTTATGGCACTAATATGTGAGCAAAGGATAATGTTAAGCATCATGCCCATATTCAAAAATAATTTTTTAAAACTATTTTCATTTTGATATTGTACATTAGGTATTTACCAAACCAAGTATTTTCTCACTGAGGTATCTAACTATACACAGAAATTTTGATAACATCATGCTTAAAACATTAAATTTATCTCTTTGCTTATTGTGCATCAAACAGAGCAAAACTGATCAACTAATAAAAATTATTTATTATATTAACTATACAATATACCGCCTTTAAAAGATCAAGATTAATATCCAGTTTTAACTCGCATTATCATTTTAACAATGTCGTTGAATTTTCTGCTTTATTCGACTTTTGTAAATTGTTTAAATTGAATTTTGCATCTTTGTGTTAAATTATTTAAGCAAATGAATATCGTAATATCAATAAATAATGTGTTTTATAAACACTTTTCAACCGTACGTTACATTGCAGCAAGAAAGTAATCAGACAGCATCTCCAGCATCAAATCGTTTCGAAAGCGTCAAGTGTTTGCTGAAGGTTAGGTGAAATAAGTGTGTTTCATAAGAATAAATAAGAAATAGATAACTGATTAAACAACAATAATAATTGGCATTTCCTTCATATTATTTTATCATTTAAAATTTTTTGACGAATGATTATTACTTTCTCGTATATAAGGTATAGAAAAAGAAAGTACTGTAATCATTAAAAAATTGGACCCCGAGATATTGATCATCTCCACATTTTGGACATCCCTGACTCTCCATTTAAAAAATCGAGTGTAAAACTCCAAACCCTATAAATTATGCATTGGAATTTAATGGCAGAAGAAGAGGAAGAGAGTTTAGCTATGCTATACACCAAGCAAACACTAAAAGTGAAACATTACGCACTATTCATACGTAAGCAATGAATGAATACGTACCATTTTGTAAATGACCTTCCCTTTTGATAACGTTAATCATATATTATTTATAAAGTTTTATAGCAGCTTTTTCGGTTGTCGAAACATTTTCTCAGAGAGCACTTTTTACTCGCATTAGTGATGAAGAGTAGTCAGTCGCAGCTCGTGCATATTATGTGGCAATTCGTCTGTACTCCATTCCATTCCATTTGTCCCAAGACCGGTTTTTTCCCCCACCCATTCAAGTCGAAAAATCAGGCACGTCATTCACTTGAGGCTCCAACGTTTGTTTTGAGACAAGGTTCAAAGTCTCAAAATTCTACCCCTTCCTCTTTCCTTCCGCGGGAGATTTCGAGTTCCATTCCTAGCCTCGACGCGAGGTCTCAATGTAGGCAGACCCTTTAATCTTACCGCTACCCTCGCTCGAGGCCCCAAATTGGAATCGGCGCATGAGGCGTTGGATTTTGAGTTCATTGGAATTCCAGCTTCCCCAAGCCGCTATGCCAATTTCCATTGGTTTTAAAAACTGACGATTGCTTTTTCCTTCCCGTGTTCCAAAAGCTCCATTTTGGATTACATGTGAAAGGCCTACTTAAGGTCCAATTTATGCGTGTTCTTTTCAAGATTTTAAATGAACAGCCCTTTTCGCATTTTTTAATTGTTCATTTGACGAACACAAACACGACATAAACATATTCAAGAACACGCATTTTACACAACAGAACATTTCGAATAATGGCATTTTAAATCGGCAGATTACCGATTCCATTCTTTTGACCTCATTCGTTCATGTTTTTTCCAGACTAATTGAATTCCCCATCGGATAGGGAAGGTGCATGCTAAAAATTTCCCTTTTTAGGGATTACTGTGGCCCAAGTCGCCGCATGTCAATTTGTGGGGTACTTTCATTGCACAACGATGTATTTCTGCATAAGTTAAATTTTACTTTTTTTTTAGTTAATTCTGAATAATTTAATAATTAATTAATAAAAAATTAATAATTAAATTTTTGACTTGGTGTTGGTAAGCTTGCAATAAAGAAATTTTAACTGAGCAATGACTAATTTATAAATAATTTTAATTAAAAATGTATCTGCAAAATAAGCGTTTTTAATTATTTTTCCTGCATTCATTAGTCTCTTTTATAAAGATTTACATAACTGTGACAGAAGAATAAAAAATCATGAAGTGTAAGGATAAAATAAACCCAGGGAAATTATTATTGTATTTATCTACAAGACAAATCTTATAGTCTTTCATTAAACATTAATTTGTGGCAACGGCGCTTCCTTTCTGCGTGTGCCTTTCATCTGCGCTAAAACAGGAGTAATATAAAAGCTGTTGTATTATTTAGCAATGGATTCGGAAACCCTCCGCGCTTTTGCGCATGCGCCGGGCGGAGTTATTTTCATCAAAATAGTGGGAGAGTGAAGAATGGAAGGGTGATGTTTACAGTTTACTGTAGGTGATCTGACAAAGAACTCCCGAAATGCGCTCATAAGACTCATTGCTCGACACCCCTTTCCGGTGTAAAATCGTCCAAAAGTGGTAGTCTCGGAATCCGTTGCTGAACAGTACGTCATCTTTAAAACTCTCTTTTTACCCATCTGTGCAATGTCGACGAGTTTGATTATTTACTTTAACTTTATTTCATATCTTTTGTTATGTTTTATTAAAGTTTCCTTTGTTTACAATATGCGTTCGTCATTTGGAGTCCTGCACAAGCTAGTTGGATGCATAATAGTTGTGGAAAATAACATCAAGTAGTTATCTGATTCAAGAGTTGACTGCAACATAGGTTTTAACACAAGCTACTCCACGAATTATTCTCCCTTTTCTTATTTATTTTTAAATTTCGGGTTTGAGAAAGAATTTTCAGCAGCGGGAAAACATTTAAAACCGGTTCCGAAGCTCTCTGGGACTGTATTTTCTACAGCCCTTCTTCCTTCCAAACCATGCGCCATTATTTCTGCGCATGCACAGCAGAAGGAAATGAGGACTGAGGGAAATTGCAGTTGTTTATTCCCTCCACGAAACGAAGAAAGGCATAGCGTTTCTTCTCTGCGTTTCCTCTGAATAATAAGGCAAATTGAGTTAGATTATTGCTGATGGATTTAAAACTAGAGAACAAAATCAATTAAATCAGTGATGTAATATATACAAAAGTTGGGGGTGCTTCAGTCTCGCAGTATCTATACACAAGTTTCTCCAGATCAAGAGTACACTTTAACTATATTATATTTAGTAAATATTATTGAAATTAGTGCAAATAACGAAAAAAATACCGGCCATAAAAAGATTTTTCTGAAAAATCTGAAAGTTGTAGAGATTCATTTCTCACAAACCACCATCTTATTTAAGTACTATTAATAAAGGTACCATAAAAGCCTAATTCTGTTAAGCTGACGATCTGAATAAAATAATTGCAGGAGACAAAAACTTCATTTAATGCTTTTCCTCAAGACAGTTCACAAAACGAATGATAAAAGATAATCAGAAAGTATCTGTTTCTCTCTTCACTATTTACATATACATTTATCAAATCTTATTGACACTTTTCTTTCCCATTTGAGTTTAAAAGAATTATCGCATGCTTTTTGACTCTGACAAGCTTTCGTCATTCATTTTCTTCATATTATCATGTTTTCACTTGATTGCTTAATACACTGGTAAACAGTCAACAACTGAGGAAAAGTCACGTAAGTCTACCCTGAAATAATTTGCAATTTCGTGATTATTCGAGCTAATGTTATCCACGTACCGCTAAGATAAGATAAATATTGGATAATACGGATACAAATAAATGGAGTCTGTTAGCTCTTATTCGTTGTTCAGAATGTTCCAATTCCTTATTGAATAATCAATGCTCAGGTATTCGAAATCCAACTGTAACGATTTCGGAATTATAAAATTGAGCATCAAACACGTGTAGGCCGTTGCTTTTACGTTTAGATTTTCGAGAGTTTCAATATAAAATCCGTGGAGACTGTTTTATTGGAACTGCAAATTTGCAACAAACCACTCAAAAATAATTTCATTTTTTAATAACATTTCCATGCTGAGAATGTTAAATTTTGATGCTAATATACATGAAAAAATTTGTTAGTGAAATCCGGTAACCGAAAATTAAGTGCAAAAATTAATCATCGTTCCACAAATATCAAAAAAGAAAAGGTGAAAAGAAATACAGTTCGTGTTGTAAACTTTCCAGCTTAAAGGCGAAAATGAATTTGTGACCGATATCGCTTAGATCTACAAACAAAATAATGCACAAAATGGGCAACAGACATTTTTTTAGACTGTGCTGCAAGAAATGCAGATCATTCCGTCATGCAAGCAATCACTTTTATTCCTTTACCTAAAGCTTAACTATTTTTTAACCATTCCGGATTAATATTCGAAAAAAATAAACGCTTCCAACATAATCGTTAGTTTAATTTTGTCCTTATTTCCTTTATTAAGAATCATTGTTTCGGATAAAGATATATCGTGAAGCATCATTAAATAACAGTTACAATTAACAAGATTTAACAAAGATATTAAATTTAAATTAATTAAATTAATCAGTCAAAATTAATTAAAACTCTTTGTATTATATAGAATGGCGCATATGCAGCTATTTCTAATAAAATACAGATACAAATAATACAAAAACAAAACAAAAATTTAAAAAGTTAATTTTTGATGCTAGATGCTGCTGCATAGAGCGCGCAAAAAGGTGTATTGTTTTCGTTATTATTTAATTCTTCTGTTTCTTATTTATACTTTTTTCTTTTTTAACTTTTTAAATTTTTGTTTGTTTTCTATTATCACTAAATAACCTAACATTATTTGTAAAAGTTTGAGAATAGAATGATAAATAGCACTATTTTTGGATGCATGTATTACAGCCTTTGAGAAATATCTTTTGTTGCGCTGTTCGTTTCTGAGACGATCAGCTTTCACTGTTTTAAACAATTTCTTGTGCACTGGTTTACAAACATTAAGTTGAAACCAGAAAAACTGCAATTGTGAAATTTCTTTTCGTTGGAATGCAACGAAATTTTACAGAAACATTAGTTATATAGTGCTTCAGAAATTAAGCATAACAGAAAAGCAATAGGCTTATTTTATGACTCAAAAATACATACCAAAAACGCATCCAAGTTCAATTTGCTACCATCCAAACCGATATCTGCCTAAGCACATGCACTGCATCCATCAATCTGTCTCTTTCATGGATATGACTGGGATAATTAACTGGTTCTCGGATCCCGCCAAACCAACATTCTTCTTGAATCACTTTGCAAACCAAATCTGGACTCATAAGAAATGAGTACAGACCTCCACTCCAATTGGCATGGGTGCTTGCCCAATTAAATCTTTCATTTCGGTGGCGTGATGTGAGGGGTACACACTGCTGAACGTCTTAACGCCTCCTTCGTAAAACCGTCTACGCTGTGTTGATCTAGACACCAGCCTTCCAGTGGCTGCTACAAAAGATCTGAGGCGGGTTGGTGCAGCGGTCCTGTGTCTCCTTACAATTAGTGGTTATCTGCGGTATTAGTAATTCTAGATATTCTTCGGCTATAAAATTTTGGAGCTGATTCTGTTCTTAGAAATGCAGTCCTCAGTCTATGAATTACAAAAGGGTTCACATACAGTTATCCTACTACATAGTTGTACTACATACTGACTCGACCCGCTTTGTTCTTAGAAATGCAATCCTCAGGCTATGAATTACAAAAGGGTTCACATACAGTTATCCTACTACATAGTTGTACTACATACTGACTCCCCCACTTTGTTCTTAGAAATGAACCTCAGGTCTGCATCTACAAAAAAGGGTACATACAGTTATCCCACACATAAGTTGCACTTCACATACTGACCACCATTTTGTTCTTAGAAATGCACCCAGTCTATGAATTACAAAAAGGGTTCACATACAGTTATCCTACTACATAGTATGTACTACTGATTCGACCGCTTTGTTCTTTGAATAGTCCTCAGTCTATGAATTACAAAAGGTTCACATACAGTTATCCCTACATACTTATGGCTCAATAATTGACTCGAATCCTGCTTCTATTCGCCTATTAGCACCATCGTATTTCTTCATATAAATGATGTCGAGTACATTATCAAAAAATGTCTTTCCGAAATTTCTTGCCCAATTTCTACTTTCAGAAACTACCAGAGGTTCTTAAAGTCTGTTTTCTCCACGTTTCCAACGACGTTAAACAACAGCAGCTCTGTTGCAGCATTACTTTTTACATACATAGAGTAATTGTATGAAATTATTATTGGCTGTGTAATCAAACTTTTTTTTTTTTAATTTCCTAATTTTGGAAAACAGTATATTTTGGTATGTATTATTTATTCTCTGTATAAATTCTTTTTCTCCTGACACACTAGTCTCGCATTTTCATACATCTGAGTTACAATAACGAATGTTAAATCTATGGACAGCATTGAGTAATATAAATTGCTGAAACGGGATGACGTTTAATGAACCGAAAATCTCTAGAAATGTTCTGCAGCCAATATTTGTAGATATCGAAAATCTTTTCTTTTGTAATTGCAGTCAAATTTTCTCAGATACGTTATTTATCTTGATATTATTTTTTATTTTCAAATACATTCCACTTAATGCACAGATAATGACTTTTTTCACTTTTTATTTAAAATGATATAGGTCAAACCTCTAAATGTAATTATTTTTCTTATTTGTATACGAGAATAATTCAATTTTCAAAAGTCCTCCTAAAGATGAGACTTCGAAATAGTTTATTTTATGTGTTTTATTATTCAACCGATAAATTTTAAAATTTTAGATGAGATTAATAATAATTAATCATTTAAATTAAGCGATATACACAAACACTGCTAATAAAACTATTTAATTCAAGCCGTACAAGACTGTTTTTTAAGATGCTTATTAGTATCTACAGCTAATAATTTTTTTTTATAAAAGTAACAGCTTTGTTAAGAAACACAAAGACGAAAATATTTTTTCATAAAAAATATACAGATCAAAACCAAATCGCACAAGACATGAGCAGCTTTAAATACTGTAACTAATTGTTTTTTTATCATATTCATATTATATTTCAATTTAATTGAATCTAAGAACTTTCTTTTTTTATATTTATTGTATTTATTCCTTATCGTGTTGCTCTCAGCGTTCACGCTTTTAGATTTCTTTTTGACCTCCCGTTTTTGATAAAAAAAAAAATTATTTTCTACTCTTTAGACAATAATAAAAGTGTATTTTAAAGCTTTTTTATTTTATTATTTTCTACTTTTTCGTCTTAATATATATATTCATAAGATTTCATTATATCGTTCTTGTTTATTGATTGTATATTTGATTTTAAAAAATCGAATATTATGAAAAACTAATGATCGATTATGTATGTTACTTTGCAGGAGTTTCGCTGAAATTGAATGCCAAGTTTTTTCATGACAAGATAAACAGAAAAATCACACTTACTGCATATTGCATGCTATATCGGAAAATAGTAAATATTAAATAAAAATATTTCTATCAGGATTATTTTCAAAGTATCAGAAAAATGATATTTGGGGACTGTTTTATAAAACTTCTTCATCGAAATATAATTTTCTGGTAAGTTTCCACCAAACAAATATTAATATCAGATGCTAGAATTTAGATGTGACATTTATATTCAATTGCATTTTAATGGAAAGAGACACGAAAAATTTAAAAGTGGATTCAAACATCTTTAAATTTCTGTTTCATTTTTAGATGACGCTATATCAAACTCTGAACCTACAATTTAATCATTCAGAGATTTTCATTTTACTCTTATTGGTTCATATTTTTATTTCATTCCATTTTTATAACTACATTCCTTCGTTCTCCGATGAACAATATTTTCAACAATATACTATTATTATTTCTCAATCCTGATCAATTCCATCCTTCCTTATATCTTTCGTCAGAGGTAAACTATCGTAAGAAACAATTTTACATTTTACAAGACAGCTAAAAGTAGTTCAGAGCGTAATGTATCGCAATGCACAATTTATTTCTTCAGAGGGCAGCAATACGTAACTGAACGTAGCACAATGAG
>BGPR01004810.1:78229-97559 GCA_013235015.1 Araneus ventricosus
AGGTTTGGGAAACGAGATGTCGTGGGTCGGTTCGAATCCGAGGTTGTCTTCGTACTCTGTTTTTGCTATAGTTTGCAATGAGTTTGACGCGGCAAGCTTGTGACAAATTTGACGCGTGGGACTCGTTTGCGGTAACTTGTTTCAAGCTTGCACTCTTGCAGTGTCAAATTTGTTGGAAGATTGCTTCAACTTTGCTGCAAACAAAAATTGCTATCTGGGTACTCTTAAATTCAAAACAATTTTCTAAACGTCTTCAAATGGGTTTTGTAGTATAATCACAGTGAAACTAAAAATCTAAAACTTGTGTCCATAACCATTGTACTGTAATTTTTTTATTTTTTTAACTAAAAGATTTGTACCCGTCTGAGACGGTCTTTTAGCTTGCCAACAATATCTGAGGTGTGATTGTCACAGATTTACTAACGTAAGTTGTTGAAGAAAATCTCATGTAGATTGCTAGAGTGCATAAGAAATAAAAAAGCATGACAAACAGAACTGATGAATCAACGGACACTAACTTTCGTTCTATTAATAACTTTATTTGTAACAATTACTTTCATTTTGTTAGATTAAAAATAATGCAAATCCACCAACAGAAAAAAATGCATCACCCAATACAAAATAATTGACTGATGAATGCAAAAGGAAAAAATATAAAAATAGTCAATTCTAAAATTAAAGTTCAAAAAGAAAGTACCTTTTTAACAAAAACTGAAGTTTTGAGTGTATGAATTAAAATAAAAAGAAAATAAACGACCATTACATCATAATTCAACAAAATAAATTCATTCTAGCATAACTTCTTTTTAATATTAAACGAGTTCAGCATAAAAAAAAAAGAAAGGGGAGCTTTAAACTCCCATAAAAAAAAAGTCCACTGAAAATGAAGAAATAAATTAATTCTGGTATTGCTATTAAATCATTACTATCCTGTGTGGGTGAATCTTCAAAAAAAAAAAAAAAAAAGCAGGAAACTGCTAAAAAAAAGCTGTCTGAGTTTTTTGTTGCCAGTCTGGAAAGAATATCTTTTGGCACATTGCCCACATTCCTTTGCGTTAACAATTTTGTTGGCAAAATATATAAGAGATGGAAGATGCAGGTTTTTAACTAAATTTATAAACACTCTAAAAAAATTACCTGAATTATTGCAATGCAAAAAACTGTTGTGGCAAACTACCATGGCAATAACAACAACAACAAAAAAAAACATAGTTTTATAGCAATACTCTTAATGCACCATCAAAAACCTAAACATTTTATATAAAAAAATTGTAAATTAAGTTTTTTTAAAAAGAATATACAGGTATAAACTGAATTTCTTCTCTGAAAAGCACAACTAAAAGAGTACAATTACCACTGAACTGAATTTTTTAGGTGTACAAAGCATCTTCTTTTTCAAGTAATGCAAGTTGAGATGGATGTTTTTCGTTTATTTAAATTTCATGTCTCATACAGCATCAAAATTTCTGGTTTATTTGGTTGGTACTAAAACCTACAGCAAAAATAAAATTTCACTACCTTTCTTGCAATCTAGCTATGAATTATTATGATGTGGTCAAATGACATATTATGCACTTTCCTCCTAACTTCCGCATCTAAGAATGCTTGACTCATGACACAACTAATCAAACTAAATATTGCAATTGTGTTAAAATATCTTAAAAATATGGGCATAATTCAATTTTTGCAAGTTTCTGAATTATCAAGAAAAACTAATATTTACACTATTTTCATTTTAAATATCAATTTGTTGTGGTTAATTCATCCATAAGAAAATAGCTAAGATTTTGAAATGTTGATGAAAAATTTTCTCAACTCCTAATTCAAATAAGTTTAGAACTTTTTAAATTTTGAGCATATATGTGATAAGCAGATATAACATATTTCTGTAATTACTGTTCTCATACATTAGACACATATTACACAATACCCCAGACAATATTTCTTAGAAATTTTAAGTATTACTTTGTTCAAAAGAGATTGTATTCTTAACAGTATTCATACTTGGCATTATGACAAAAATAGTATAACCATGTTTCTTGAATAATACAGTATATACAATAAATAACAGTTAAAATGAAAATATTGCAAAGCAGTTCTTGTTCACGAATTTTGGATTTAAATCAAATGCTGTTAAATTTTTAAAAAAATCCTTAAAGGTTTTAAATTGAGTTCAACAGTTAAATCACAGTTAAGAAAATAACAGCAAAAGAATGTTGAAATTTATCATTAAACCAGTGGCATAACAAGGTTGACAGGCAAGATACATGACCTGGGCACAAAATTAAGGAATCAATTCATTAACCATATAAAAGAAAAGTATTTTTTAAAAACTCTTATATCCCAGATTCTAAAAAAAAATATTTAAATGCTTCCAACCAAAAGTAGAACATTTAAAGGATACAGTCTTTTCTTACAACCTGAGAATCTACTAAATCTAGGTTTCTTGAATCAAAATAACAAATAGTATAATGTTGCAAGGATCTGATGACCAAAAGCCTCATCTCTGAAAGGGGGAAACTCATTAAGTAGTTTTTTTTTTCTTTCTCTCTCTCTCTCGGAAGGGCTATACTTGATCATTGTCTAACCTTTATAGAAAAGGAAAGATAATACATGATTTAACTCCACTGGGGGGTCTCGAAGTTTCTAATGATATGCAGAGAGATAAAATGATATAATCTCCATTTTCATATAGCTTGGATATTGGTTTCTACTGAAGTTCATTTCTATTCTCAATCAGTAGAGAGTAAAGCAAAGTAAAATATACTTTTTTTGATAAAGTATAATGGGAGTCCATATTGAAAGAAGCAAGTTCTCAGTACTATTATTTTGCTGTTTTCAGATTGTTTTTTTAGTTTTGAATGTTTGCATACATCAGCATAAGATGTATCCTCAAAATAGGACAGTGTTTTTTTTTTTTTTAAGATTTTATTCTGAAAAAACAAATGTGGTTGTTCTCCCAAAACCATAATAAAAAATATAGTGGGAGGGGAATAAAAGGTCGCAGAAAGTTTTGCAATTACATGTAGGTGAAATTAATAAAACTATACTGACACTGAAAGCAAAAAAAATTGCTTTCTCATATGATTAAAGAGAACAAATACATAATATAAGAAAATTCAGCTACTGTCAAATTTTGAAGATTTTTTTTTTCAACTTCGAGTTAATTAGGTTATTTGTCATATATGAATTTTATTGTTAACACACACATAGCAATTTGGTTGTACTGCCAAATGTTTAAAATAATTAACTTAAAAAAATGATTTAAATGTGATAGACATTTTTTTGTATATGTTCAATTCTTATGCTTAGTATATGCACAAGCATTTTAGTACTAAAATATATTGTATGTTTTGAAATGAAATCTTTTGATAGAAGTTGAAATTGCTTTCCAGATGAAGTGAGTTTCATTTTTGGAGAAATTAATGCCTTGCAAACAAAATCGTAAAATGACATTGAAATAGTACGACAAGAAATTTCGATTTAAAATGTGAAAGTGTTAAATAAGAAGCTAAAATTTACAACTGAAATAATGAAGTATATCTTACACATTCTGCTATGTTTACAGCCAGTGGCAAATCCAGGGGGGGGGGCTATTGGGCTGCAGCCCCTCCCAGAGTTAAAACTGAATTCTTGATTTTATTTAAAAATCACTACAACTGTTTGTTCATAATCTGTCTTTTTTTAAAAATAATAATGAAAAACTGTGACAACATTCCTTTTATCTTGACAGGGTCGAAATTTTTTCCACTTTTGTAGTCATTTCACTCGTACTTGTAGCGTTGACGCTTTCGAGATCAATTTTTTTTGGCCAGTTATTTCATTGTGTTTCTATTAAATTATCGAAAGTATTGCAGTGTTCTTTATGATTCTTATTATCAGGTCTAAAGTTAAAGCATTTTGGCTTATATACACTATGAGGTTTGACATTCGTCACGATGATTCAAAATTTTTATGACCTCAGCCCCCTCCAGACCCAAATCCTGGATTCGCCACTGTTTACAGCAGATTTTTTTCCCATTAAAATGATTTTCAAATAAATCAACAATCCTTCTTTGTTGCACTTTCTTTCTTTTGCATATTGTTGAAGGTAATTTTGATGCTTATTATCATTATCGTTATAAAAGGAAATTCTACGAAATGATATTTTCATGGACAGTCCTGAGGTTCTTTCAAATATAAATGATAATAAATTAATTTAGTTCAATAATAAGAATACAAAATGAAAACACTTTGCAAAATATTTTCAGAATTAACTTTTAAACAAGTTAATTCCATTTTAAAGTTTTATTTTTAATAAAATGTTTAGTTCAAGCTATTGATTAAATGAAGTCTGGAATGATGTCTTTGCCTATGAAATTTGATGTTACCAATTGCGCTCCATCAAGCAGAAGAATAACTCTTTCTTCATATTTTTTTTTCTAAAATAGGGAGACCAGGGTACAAAGGACTACTTTTGTAAATTTTGAATGTTTGCTCTCAAAGTAGACTTTTTGTGTTTGGAAATATGCATACATGTTAAGGTTTATATTACACTCACTCTAAATCTATAATTATGCATACTTTTTTTAATATTTATTTTTAAGTAAAAAGTGGACCATTGTACCCCTAAGCTGGTGTACAATGGTCCACATCATGGGGTGCTATGGACGACCAGTAAATTTTTAAAAAAAAATTATTGTAGTACATTTTTTAATAGCATAAAACATGTATCATATTTGTTTATTCATAGCCTCAGTGCATCCATATAATGCAAGATTAATGAATATAAAACTTGGCAAATTACACATCAAAAGATTTTTGTGTCACCGAAAGTCTCCAGTTTTTTTGCGAAAATGTAGGTTCTGGAAGACTCATTACAATTTCTTGAACATTAACTAGAGATCCATCAAGCATAAGGGGGAGGGGGAAATGCATACATTTTGGTTATGTTTTTGATGCATAAATCTCACAAAAACATAATCCTCATCTTTTTTTCCTTGTTACTAAACCGATAAAATGGACCAGTATCTTTTTTGTAAAAAATTTTACTAAAATGTAATTGCCAACTTTTATTTCACTACCAAAATTAACATTATACTGTAAAATGATTCCCTCGTCGTTGATTGTATTCTGTATCACTATAAACAGAACTTCAAGTTATCACTGAAAACTTAAGTTAAACATATCCTTTGTAATAACAGAATTAGGCTAAATTAATATTACTAATGTTCTTATGTGACAATACTACCTCTTTTCTAATTAATTTCATTTCATTCAATACTTAATTTATGTATAATATCCATAGACACAAACTAATAAGTACATTAATTTTTTAAAAAATCATACTGTTTCATTTAATTTTAGCTTAATATAGCTGTACTTTTTTTAAAGTTTGAATGTTTATAAAATGAAAATAAGAAAAAAAAAATCTCAAATAAATAACTTAAAATCTTTGTTTTTTTACTGTTCTTTGGAGGAAATTTGAGTTAATTTTGAAATTTGTAAATATAATATATAGATTACATTTAAAATATGTAGATGACATAATTCAATGATTAATTTGCTCACTAAAAATAAAACAATTTGTTAATCCTTAAATAATGTTAAACTTTTAAAAGCATATAGGATACAGAACGGATGGTCCATAATACCCCATGTAGAACTTTGACAATAAATAGATTTAAAAAAAAAATTCATATTCAGTTATTTTAGCTGCATTAAATATAATAAATAATATATTATCTTATCTTTTTATTGTGTAAAACAATGCTTTCCAAATCACAATTCTTTAATCCAGAAAAGAAAATATGCTTCACTGAAAATATTTACTTTTAGCAACTACAAATCACCAGTCAAAGAATAAGATGTTTTAATTGATGGTTAGGCACATGGTTTTAAATTTTTCTCCAGCACTACAGGCTTGCTATCTATGTGCCAATATAAGAAACATGCAAAAACAGAAATAAAATAAATAATAGGGGTGGTCCATTGTACCCCTAGATCCCCAGTCTCCCCTACATTAAGTTTGGAACAGCTAAAAAATTTAATTATAAAAATAAATGAAAATCCATAAAGTAATTTTGCTAACTTCAATTTTATACAGTTTAAAGTGAGTGAATTAAGTTTATAAAACTCCAGTTTAATCAGCACATTAGGAACTTTTCTGAGAATTCTTTTTTCAGTCCATTTCTGACAGATATATTTAAAGAGATAGAAATATGCAACAATTCTGTATATTATTGCACATACAACTTAGTTACCAAGGCTTTTGTACAATTTTATTTTTGTTAACATACTATTTCAATACTTAAGAGTTTCTTGGAAAGTCTATTGACAAATGTTAAAAAAGTGATATATACAATTTTCTCACTATTATTCATCTTTCTGGTTTTTCTTTTTTTAGTGATTTGTACATATTTTACCTAAGTTTTTTTTTTTTTTTGCATTTGAGAAAAATGAAATACATCTTTATTTCGTATTTTTTTTATTGTGTCAAAAATTTCCTCACAAACATTTGTGCATTTTTTTTCATATGGCTAGAAAATGCCATTATAATGCCTTTTTAAATGAAAGAGAAAAAGAAATAAAAGAATGTCCATTGTTAAGTAATTTGTAAATCATACTTAGCTCAAAAATACTTTATAATTATTAATTAAGTTTAATTGCAATTTCAATAGTTGTACTCGTTTCAGGGGGAAAAATGTGGATTGCATTTTGAAAAAAGAAGGGAGGGGACATATTTAGCATTTGCTCTAGGTACTATTTTATGTCCACATCTGCTTAAGACTTGCATAGTACAAGATTCCAAGTAATTCAACTATTAAAAAACTTTCTTTTTTCACATAAGATTCAGTTCTACTTAACAAACAGAGAGTTTATATGATTTTTAATAATGAATTGTTAAGGTATCAAAAGTTATAATCAACTGAAAGAAGAGCCTTTGCCACACTGATTACTAGAGAGATAACGAATAGCAATTTGGCCAAATATCGAATATTCGGCCAAATACCAAATTATTAAAATATTTCACTTTTGATTGTAAATGAAGTTTATTTCAAATGCAAAAAAAATAAGATTAAATAAAATTGATTTTTCATTATATGTATATTTTAAAAAAATGTTAATGCTTTCCATATATATAATATTTTAAATACCTTAATTCCAATAATAGAAAATGAGAAACTCTAAATCATTTTGGGATTTCTTCAAGAAATAAAAGTGCTATCATTGCAGAACATGACGATGACAAATACAGAAGAAAATTGATGGATAAATTAAAGTTACTAGAAGTAAATTCCTATTTTGGGAAAGAACTTCCAATAGGTAGGATGGAGTGTCCACTTAATTGGTGGGGGGAAAAAATGCAGAAAAATGTCCAAGGTTTGCAAATGTAGCAAGAAAATGTTTTAGAGCACCTGCAAGTATTATGTAATGACTGTTTATTTTCTGAAGCTTTTAACGAAAATAAATGAAACCATATGTAACATATTTCTATAAATGATATGCAACATTATTAAATACACTTATTACTATGCAACTTAAAATTGGATAAATTAAAATCTAAAATTAGATTTTTTTATAATGTACTGGAATATAATTCTGTAATATTCTTTATTAAATATATTTAAAATAACGTTTATTAGGAATTTATTCTGCTGAATGTCTGTGTAGCATTCAGACAGACTGAATTTTTGGGGAAGGGCAGAATAGGCCTAATTATACTGAATATTCGTTACATCGCTAATTGGTATTGTATGTGTATGAAACCAATTAGAACAGACTTCCTCCTGAAAAAATATTGTTCTTCCATCATAATTTCAGACTTTCCAATAATAAATTATATATAACTTTATTAAACAGGATGCACAGTGAGAAAATGCTGCAACAATTAAGCACCTTAGTCAAAAAAATAAAAATAAGCACCTTTGTACATGCTTGCATATGTAGACCTCGCATATTTTCTGTTTTATAATAATGCATAGTTTTTATTGAAAAATTTAAAACATATTTATTTTTTAATTTTAAATATGTATTTTTTAAATTTCAAAATTTATTTCTGTATTTAAACGTCTTCTATTGTAAAATAAAGGATGTCTTTTTTATTTGACAAAAAATAAAAATGCAAATTGCCATTAAAAAAAATTAATTTAACTTTTATAACATTAACAATAAAAATTTGTGACCTTTTCCAACATTTCTTATAATTAACAAATCACCAGTTAATTTGGATTACCACTTAATTTGTCCCTTCAGGATAACCATTCCAGTGTTTCAATATTCGGCGATGCCCATTCTTGAAGAAAGAGGGAGCAGAAAAAATTCATTAATAACGCAGTGAAATGAAAGGTTTGAAAAAACATAAAATCATTTATAAATTGAAAATTGGTATAGATGTTCGCGAGTAGCTCCTGATGAACATACTAAAAGTCCCTGGACCTGGGGGGTGAGCTTGTGCTGCCATCTTGGATTTGATCCCCCCTTTTTTAGTTTTTCTTGAATATCTCAAAAACTATTAAGTTTTTAAATTACAATTGATTTTAAAAATTAAAGAGTTAAAAATTCCCTACAAATAAATGCTTTTATTTTTCTTCTAGCTTTAATAGTTTTCCAAGAATAACGGGCTTCGAAAAGTTTGCTACCGTCTCGGATTTCATACCCCTCTTTAGTTTTTCTTAAATATCTTGAAAACTATTAAAGCTAGAAAAAATAAAAGCATGCATTTGTAGGGAATTTTACGATAATTAATTTTTTGTATGGAATGTAATTGAATACTTTTTGTCTTAAGACTAAAAATGAGGGATGAAATCCAAGATGGCAGCAAATTTTGAGACCCATTATTTCAAAAACTATTAAAGCTAGAAGAATAGTCAGTAAACAACGCTTTATGACTATGCTTTTGTTTTATCGTATTCAAGGTCTGGGGAAACAAAAAAAAAGAAGATTGCTTTCTTTGCACTTCTCGAGAAAATTAAGCACTTTTAAGGAACTTTTTTTTCTTCAAAACTAAGCACTTTTATAAGGTGCTTAAAAATGGTTTTCAAATTTAAGCACTTCTCATGATGCTACACACCCTGTACCTATGCACAATGCAACTGATATGTAATTTTGCAATATTCTTTGTTAAATGTGTATATAAAAGCACATTAAAAAAAATTATTATCCTGAATATATTCGGCCGGATATCTGCTTAGTATTCAACAAAAGGGCCACATAGGCCTAATACCAAATATTCGTTACATCCCTACTGATTACAAATGTCAACTTTAGACAAAAATGTTTAAATAACAAAATGTTTAAACACTTCAATGCAAAAAGTGTAACGATTCAATATTTTTCAGTGTTAAAATTGTTACAAAATTGTATTTCATCATGAAACTTATTATCTTCCAATAAATTCAAATCTAAAACTTGAGTACACAACTAGACTAAAATTTTCCTTTTTTTGTAATGCAAGACTTAGGATTTTAACTAAATTTACTAAAACCATACAGAAATCTGCCTAAATTATTGCACTATAAAACAACATTAGTGCTACTAAAATGACAGAAACCTACAGACCAGAGGTAGCTCATCCATTAGGCCTGTAGCACCCATGCAATTTAGAAAATTTACCTTTTTTTAAATCTGCCAAATTTTCTATCTATAGATGATTTTCCACAATTAAATCTATTTATTAATTGTTTCCTACAACCACAATTTTGATGTGAAAATCGATTATTGCTTCATGAAAATTCAACTCAAGCGAAATGAATATTTTCAGCTGCTCTTCATTGTAGCTCAAAATAATTCAAAATTTGACCTGATAATTACTTACTTAGCACACATGGCAAAATGATGTATGAATTGGGAGAAAAAAGGTTTTACATATCCATGTTTTGGGATGTACAATCAATCCTTAATTATAGGGGAAATCGGAACTCTTCGAATCTCTTTTTAAATTCTTATTGAGCTTTAATTTCAGATCATTTTGTTTAATACTTCCCATTTTAAAAAAAATATTTCAAATACTGCTTTTTCTAAATTGGTAAGAGGACCCTGTTATAGCTGTATTGTAATACTATAATGTATAAATTTAGATTTAAAAAGTTTTAAGTAATAAGAAAATTATTAACTTTCTACTCCGAAATTAACGACTAATAGGAATGGGTAAGACTTAAGTTTGATGTGTGGTTTCCCGCCAAGTTGGCAAAAATCACGCCAACTATGAAATACTTGCCAAAAGTTCGCCATATTTTCATTAAAGGTTTGCAATAAAATAACTAATGTGCACCACATTTGGCGAGAAATCGCCAGAAAAAAATTCAACTTTGGCGAACGCACATTAAACTTAAGTCTAGCCTAGGAATGTTTAACAACAAACAATGGTATTTGCAAGATGAATACTAACAAAAGTTATTTTTAAATTCATGTTATCACACTATCATCAAAATTTAGACTTGCTTTGTTTGATATTAAAGCTTACTATAAAAACAAAATTTTTCTGCCAATTATGCAACACAACCTTTATAATTCATATTTTCATCTTATACTGTTCACAATATATATTACAACACAATTTTGTTTATAAAAAATGTCCATAACTTCCAACCTATAACATACTTTATTTATTGTTGAATTCCAGGTTATAACATTTTCATACAGCTATTCAGTTTGAAGCAAAAATAAATTTGGAGCCGATACTGTTTTGTGCGAGAGTTTTATTCCCATTGGTCCATTAATATAATTACTTAAAATGACAAATCGTAATTTTTGAAAAAAAAGTATTCAATTTTGTAAACAAAAAAAATATATAACCTTTAAGCATTCATATAGCAAGGTTGCTCACAGACCAATATTTTTATAATTTTATAACAAGAATTCACCCAAGACAATACACAGACTATATGGTTAAATATTTCAACTAAAAAATAATTTAGATCTAATAATATCTTTCAAATCACCGGGAATCAAAACAAATAAGCAAGCAGAAAACATAGCAAATTGCACAACATACATTAAAAGTAAGAATCGTGTGAAACTTTTGAACTTTCTTTTCTCACTTTAATATGAAGTTTTACCTTAATGAAATTCCAAATTATGTAAAATTAGATTAATCCTACAAAGAAAGTTTTCAAATACAAAATTACAATTTGAAATTACATACATAAAATACGAGTATAATGCTTTTATAGAAAATTGAATTGTTAACAAACCTATTAACAAAACCAATATCATAAAGGAAAATGTATACATGCCTATAAATGATTTAGCAACACAAATTGAAAATACAAATAAATTTACCTTTAATATAAATTTCAATTGTACAGTTTAATCAAAACAATTTAATTAAATTGATTGCAACCTATACATGAAAGATAAACAGAATATTACAATTATCGATATTCTTTTGATTCAGATAAAATACTCACATAGCAGATTTTTACTTAAAATTTAATATTCCACTGCCATTGATTAAGGACACATGATACAACTGCAAATAATAATTTATAACTGCAAATAACATTTTATATCATTTTGAAAAATAATTAAGATTCCTTAATACAGAGAACCAAACTGCAAATACTCACACAGTGTTAAGTAAAACAGGTGTATATTTATCAAAGATTGAATAATAAAGCTTTCATTCTATAATCTGCACATAACAAACCACCATCCAACAAATAATTTCAATTTAATTCACTATTTAAGATTTTATATTGTAAATCTACACTTTGCAACAGAACCTGTCTTAACTTGAGTATCTGCATGAGCTTCATATCCAATCACATTTCTAGGATGCAGGTTTAATCTCTCCTTAATAATCTGACCTATCTTCATTATCGAATCATGATGTTTCACATCTGCAGTCCAAACAGCCAATTTGTCTCCCTTGTTTCGGATCTGTACAACAGCCCCACAAACATCATCACTGTGCTCCCCAAATGCTTCTCCAATCAAACATAGAAGTATTTCAAGCCAGTAATTGTTCAAATCTGTGTTTCTTTGAGACTTCTGAACATTTAACAACCACCGACCACCTTGTTTATTTCTGCTATCTTCCCACATGGGTTTAATACCATGCTTAAAAAGTGCATAATCGCATCCAACTGGGATCTTGCTGACAACTTCTAAATGATTGTACAGAGCCCAAAAATCTTCTACGGTATCAAAAGTAATGATTTCCATAAGATTTTCTTCCCAAGATTTGGTTCTGTCATTCTTATAAAACCACAAACTCCACATATTCTGCAGTGGATGTTTAATCATAAGCTCAGGGCTCTGTTCTTCTGGAGCAGTTTCATTTTCAGTCTGCTCTGGCTCCTCGGAGGACATGCTAAGCAGAAATTGAGTTCGATACTTTCACTCTAACACTCGATAAATTATTTGAAAATGTCAACGAAACAACTCAATTAATTTGTTTACCTTCACCTTATATATAGAAAATCAATTCTTTGTATTCAAAGAAAAAGCTGTAAGTTTCAACAAGTCCCGAAAAGAACTTGAAATACAGCACATTACACGTAAAATAAATACCAAAAAGAAAGAAGTAATATAAGGTAGAAAACTGTTGCCAAAAAAGTATTTCCGGTAAACTTCACAAAACTAAATTCCAGTGTGGCGGGCACTGGTATTGCATTTATGTCGCACTGTAGCTTTCTTTTAAACAGTTGCAGATGATTCAATTATATGAAGTGTCATTCTATGAATGTATATTATTTCTCAAAATATGTGTTACTATTTGAATAAAGGAGCTGCAGTTTCGGCAGTCATTGTTAGGGGATCAACAGAGTACAGTGGCATCAGAATTCAAGCTTCTAGATTTTTGAGAACTAAATTAAATTGTGAAGATTGAACTTTGCGTCATATCTCCTCTGTTTTAAAGCAACTAACACAGTGCATATCCTGAAATAACTCAAGAATTTCTTCGTGAAATAAAATATTTTGAAGGTGAAGGGCAAACACGGAGAAGGAAACATGGATGAGTTTTCTGTTTTGTTTACTTTTGGCACACAGAACTTCCGTGTCAAGGTTACATTTCCGGTTTCTCTTTAACGAAGCATAACACCGGAAATTGGTTCAGGCACGGAAGTTCTATATTACCTTAACAAATTAAACAGAAACCCGTATTACAGGAGTTCAGATATCAAAAATGAAATATTGATTAAAAGATCCGCTTTTTGTGACAAACCGGAAACATGTTCGTTTCTTGTTCGGGTCTGAATTGACTTCTTTATTACCTAAAGAAAAGCATATTTTTGATAAACAATCATAATAATTTAATTGCTGATTTGTAAATTATGTTCTTAAATCAACTAATTAATTATAAAATAAATTTTTTAAGATGGTTTTTGTCTTTCAACTTTCGAAAAATAATATCAGTTTTTGCATTGCCTGCGAACTGTCGTAAAATGCATGTATATATGGGAGAAGTCTAAAAAAAATTTCTAATGGAAACCTTCAGATTTTCAACTCCCTGTATGAATTTATTGAAAATAATTTAAAATCCTTTATTGATTGTTTCGGTAATGTGAAATTTGATGATTTGCTGTTGAATATTTCCTCGAAATATTTTAAGACTTTGAGACTATTATCAATGAACGGTCTGTTGTCGATTATTGGTCTGGTGATTAAAACTAAACTAATAATGTCTTTTATTTTATAAAATTGCGAAGACGAACACTATTTTTCTTTAGTAATTTTTTTAAATTTTCGAAATTTTGAATTAGCCAACTGGAATAAGTGAGGAAAATAATTTTAATTTATTCATTCTTTTTAATTTTGAAATAAGTATTCCAGCTGATTTCTTTTATATTCATGATTCTAGTTTATATTTTTTTCGATTATAACTGAGTTATAATCTAAATGACGAATTGATGAAATAAAGAAGAAAGTATCAAACGGTTTCTGATCAATTTAAAACTAGTTTGAAAATGGGGCTCCTAGAATCAAATGAATGTAACACTGAATTTAAATTTAAAATGTTCTCATCAGAAGTTTTTAGTTTCTAATCAACATTTCCCAGATTTTGATTTGTTTCCGATTCCTAGCATTCATTTGTCGGATCCGGATCCTTGGATTGAACGATTAGGTCACATCTCGTAGAGGTAGAGAACTGAATCTGTCAAGTAAATGAGCAGTTGACGTCTAATTTCAATGAAACATTGTATCATTGAAGTAAGTGAAAGAGTTTTAATTATTTACAATGACTGCTAATTGAAGCTTCATTTATAACTGATGACAGATTTCGTGCTTATTTTTGTTACGAATTCTGGTTTTATTTTTTCCCCCCTGTAGCTATAATAATTGATACGGCAAGTTCCTGTATGTGCTTTTTCCCCCTGCATTTTAGTTTATTTTGCAGATGAAATTCTTGAACGTTTTTGAAACCAAAGCATTCATTTTATTACAAAGCTTTATCGTTATTTTTTATTGAATGGTAAATTATTATTGCTAATTTTTTTTTTTTTTTCATTTTCGCTTTAAACATGTTATCGCATTGCTAGTGTTCTCCGTCGATTCTGTTTGCACTAGATTTGTATACTGTATAGTTTGCACCATTTCTTGTGTTCACCATGCACTAAACTACTGCAACTATTTTCTTGCGTCATTTAAAATATAAGCATGACTTCGCTTGGTGATAGATGTGATATAAATGTTAGTTGTATTAATATTTCCACTTTCTAAATAGAAAATGTCCTTATACTTCACCGTGTTAGTATTGTTAATATTTCGTTTACATTACGATATTATTATTAACTTACCGGGGAGTGTTCGGAACGTATGGATGGTCTGGATGTCGCCAATTTGTTTACATCCGGCATCGCCAAACCACCTCCTTACTGCTAATCGGCGCACAGCTCTCACTGATAAACCCTGCGTGAAGGAGATTGCGCAGTAGCGTATTCTTCATGGCGTATTGATACAAGCATTTGCTTTGTGATGTATCACTACGCGCTCCGTACGAACAAGCAAACAGTTTTTACCTTTGAAACTCTGCTTCTAAAACTGGATCTCGGCCCCAAGAGAAAACTAAAAAAAACTGTAAGAAATATTATATAAAATAAATATAAACAAATAAATACAATAAACCAGGAGGTAAAAGGGGAAAGACGCTCTCATGCAGGATTTATTTATTTAAATATACTGAATTTTAATTTATGATTTTCGCTTTATCTGTAGCAAAAGTAAGTTAAAGTGACCAGATTTTCTGAATTTCAAGAGGGGATGCTTTACACATTTTGAAAAGGGAGTACAAAGATATAATAATAAGCAGTAAAAAATAGATAATTAAAAAATATGCAAGCATCAGGAAGAGATAAAAAACACTATTAACTTACTATCATTTATTACTTTTCTTTTTAAACTGATTTGTTGTATCCCTTAATAATTTCTTTTAACTGCACATTTTTTCAATGGGTCTTCCTTCGTTACTAAAGGAATCTATATAATTCTGTGCAATTTTGAATAAAAATCATTAACAGAACTTTCAGTAATTTCACGTCTTCGTAGTAGCCTCGAGAACTAAGGCAATGGATAGAACTTTGTTTTATAAGCATATTGCAATTTGTTTACTTGGGCTCTCATATAAGCGTTGTTTAAATAATAAGAAATTTATTGTCCTTCTCCTTCCATTCATCGACCCTAACCAAATCATTATCCTTAACAGAATAAAATAAACTACAATACATGATTTATTCAAAAAAATATTCACTAAGCGATTCTTCAAACATGAAGGTCTGGTGAATCTTCTCCTCATGTTTAATTTCTATTATTGCACGTGTGTACCTCTTTAAATACTTTTTTTTTTCAAATCACACACACATCGTATCACACTCATTCACTGAAAAATGCTTTATCTTTTACTGAAGATAATAAACTATAATACATAATTTATCCTAAAAAAATAAATATTATTGGAAGTATACTATACTAAACGATTCTTAAAACACGAAGAACAGATGAATCTTTTCTATGCGCTCAACTTCTATTATTGGATGTGTAAATTTCTTAAATACTTTTTCCGAATCACACACAAACACATAAAAATGAGCAAAAGCTTCATGCTCAACCAAACAAAGGTGACCATATTCTGGGTATAGTAAAAAAGCTGGGAAAGGAATTCTTCTAAAAACTGAATCTAATAAATATTTTTTAAAGTAAACTGCTAACTTTTAAATAAAATTTTCAATCCTCCTAGTAGTAAACAAGATTTAATGATCCCGGCACAGCGCAGCAGACTCGATCGGTGAGACTGGCCGAACTCTTCTGACAAGATTCCCGCCAATTGGATGACATTGATTTATTTACGCCCTTAGGGTGTCCATGTGGAAGGAGCCTCCTCAATGAAAGAAACATGGGGAGGAGGAATGCTTATGACCCTATTTCCTGTTAGAGTAGAGCGCGGGGAGAGAAACCTTCAATTCTTTTCCTGGCCGTGGTTTTTCGAGGAAAAGAAAGGGAATTTAGTTCTTGACATTTTTTCTTGAAAAACTTCGTGCATAAGAAACATAGTGAATGACGTTAGCATATTAAATGAAATAAATTCTGACAAAATAAACTTTTCTTAAGTTTGGATTAGTAATTTTTTATTATTATTCTTATTTAAGATAGTTGTTTATTGCAGTATTTACTACATATTTAACATAAAACTCTAATAATAAAATAATATGTTTAGAAGTAATAAATTTTTGTGTTTAGAGAATTTAAAATGTCACATATTTTAATCTAATATGTTAATGTCTAAGTCATTATTAAAGCTTTCCTCTGCTTCTATAAAAATGATGGACGAAATAATTGAAAACGAAATAGTCAGTGAATTTTATTTTTCATGGAGTAAATAGAGGTAATGCGGTGACATTGATACACTTTATTTTGGAAAGCTAAGAAATGATTTCACTAACGGTAATAATTAGAATTAATACGCTATATTTATGCATTCGTTAATCTTATATAGGATTTCAGTCAAGTTTTGGTCATAATGACATAATAAAATAATTAGAACATTTTTTTCCCAACATGGATTTGCATCAATCTGCCCCATACTAGAGATACATTGATACACGCTTGGGGCGTATCGATTCTTTCACAGAAATATCGAAAATAATGATTAATAGGTGTGAGATCAAAACAAAATTTGTTTTATCAAAAAATTTTATATTCCAAGTCAAGGTTTAAAACTTTAACAAAGTAACAAACTTTTATTTTAATCAAAATTCAACATTTTTGATGAGATTAGAAAAATGAAACAATAATGCATCAGAAAATAATTTATCTCTACAAATAATAAAGGAGAATGTGTGTGTTAAAAAAATACTTTTGAGGGAGGGAATGTGTACCCCGAAGCCGCTTTTTTAATTTTAATTAATTAAAAATTATGGAAAATTTTCGCGTTCTTCCATCATAATTTAGGAAAATAATATAGCATAAAAATAATTTTTACATATCTGAAAGTGCAAAAAAATTATCTTTTCGATGATATTAATTAAGTTGCTGTACAATTTTTTCCCCAATTTTAACAAAATTTATGCGAAAATATTTTAAACTTAATTTACAACAATACTTTTCATTTTTGCAATGAAATTCAAACTGTTTTCATGGTTTAAGCAAATACTTAATTGCGTGTTTCTCTTAGATAGTTCATTTTTATGTTTTTCTATTACTGAAGATGCTATTGCAAAATAGTTGCTGTTAAGGGACGTTGATACACAGAGAAGACGCGTATCAATTGTATCAATCTGCCCCAAGAGCCCATTTTATTTAAAACAAGTGGTCACGCATAAACAACTATAAAACTTAATATAGTTCAGAAAAATATGTTGTTTTTTTTTTCCCTATCCTGTAGATTCCCTGACAGAGAAACGTAATTTGTTCAAGAAATCACGCAACACGTACTTAGAATAAAAATCACTTAGACGAGAAGATTAATGGTCTGATTAATTTGTAAATTAACTTTTGACTAAACATGGTCGAAAAACTTACGGACTATATCAATGTTCCCGCGTATCAATCTACCCTAATTCCCCCCACGATTTTTTTAAAATTATCTACTTCTAAGACTACTTATGAGACCTACATTCTTTGAATAACTTTTATCCGATTCAACAAAAATAGTTATTATAGTAAAAATTATGTTTTTTATTCAATAACAAAAACAGAGATGATGCCTAGAATTTTTAATAAAATGCTTAAGCGTCTGAACTAAGACCTTAAGTTTTTGAAAATGTTATGGAAATTATTCTCACAAAGAATTTCTTGACCTTTACAAAAAGAGTTATTATTTTACAGAGTATATATACACATATAGTTCGTTAATATATCTATTTTTTAAATTATTCGCTGTGAAGAGTTCCACTTCAAATTCCGGCAAAATGTTATAAATATTAAACAAAGGTAAATAACCGAAATCTTCAAAAATCACGCAATTATAAAAGATCATATACAAATAATTATTTCAGAATTTTGAATAATTTTTTTTTTTTTTCAGACTAGATTTTCATAATCACATATTGCGAAGTGCGAGATTCTTAGTCTAATAGAAGAAATTCATTTTAGGAATGACGTTATTTAATAGTGATCATAACTTCCTATAGATAGAATATATAGATAGATAGAATTTGAGTCTAGAAATCATTAAGAGGCCGTGTAATTACATAGTACTGAACTTAGTGTTGATAACGTAAGAATAAGCAGATTTATTGAAACGAAAAAAACTCTTTTTCTTTTGTTTCTGTTAATGTTTCAATATTAGGAGATTGAATGATGACATAGAGTGGCGATAAATAAATCGGATCATTTGTAGCTTTGAAACCATCAATCAATTGTATTTTCGTTAAAATATTTTTTAATTCTGACGGTAAATATTCCATCTGCTATTGTATCCCTTCATAAATAAATTTAAAAAACTATTTAAGGCAGTCCAGAAAGATATTTCAATAATTTCTGAAAAATAATTTTGAGTCACTGTTTTTACTTTTTAATACTTTGTATGAAAAATCATTTAACGCAGTCATATAAAAAAAAGTATCCATAATTTGTAGAGATCCTGTTTGCGACTCAGCCAGAACTTAATTATTTGTAATCTGCATGTTTCCAGATTTTAAAATGTAATTAGAAAATTCGGAGCGAAAGTTTGGTAATCTACTGAAAGTATTTAATGTATAAAATAAGTCCCATATATTGAACTATAACAATTCTGTAGTTGGTGTGAGGCGAAAGTTTGGAGAGGAGGGTGTCAGCTCATGTCTCGTCCTCGACATCTGACCGATGTTCAAAATTATGAGGTCCGTCCCAAAATAGCCCTCGTGTTGCTTCAAAACGGAACGTTAAGATAACTAAACTAAACAAACAATTATGTAGTATTTTTTTTAAA
>BGPR01004811.1:0-104704 GCA_013235015.1 Araneus ventricosus
ATTGGGATTCATAAATTTTATCAATCTAACAAATCAATATTTGTCTCATGAATACCAAACAGAAAAATTGATTGGTTGGTTTATGTTTTATTGCCGCAAGAGCCATTTTTGGCCATGCTGGCGACGAAATTGATTAAATTTGTATTCGACCAAAATACAAATGTGCCAAGAGGTAAGAAGCAGTTAAAAGTCATGGTAAAATGTCTAAGTAATAAAAGTTTAGTCTATAAAAGCATGAAAAACGTGGAAAGAAACCTTTAAATCAAAGAATAAAAACCAATAGATTTTAAGAAAGGAAACCTATGTCAAGAGGGAAACTGAAGTTGTCTGAAAATAGCGGTCTTTGAGAGTTTAAAAATTGACATTCTACAAGTAAGAGGATAACAGAGAGGGAGCAGTCACAGTGCGTGCACGTGGGAGCCTGTTCTCCAATTAACAAGTACAGATGTGTAGGTCTAGTATGCCCAATGCGCAACCGTGTTCAAACAGTGTCGATTTTTCGATTTCTCATGGAAGGCAAATTTTCAATCACGTGTTTCACTACATGTAGCTTATTTTGAGTTTCAAGGTTCCACTGCGTTTCCCAGCTAATATAAATAGTGTTCTTGATATGTTTTTTAAGATCGCATGCACGGATGGACATGTTGTAAAAAGCAATTGCCGACTTAGCGGCCTTATCTGCATCCTCATTTCCTCTTATTCCCATATGGGATGGTATCCAAAAAAAAAACGGTAAAATCACGAGAAAGAGGTTTGGAATAAAGCTCTAAAACGTTAAAAACCAATGGATGACTCTGATGGTACGATGACTTTATTGCCTGTAAAACACTCATTGAGTCAATGTAGATGATAAGGTCTATTTAAAATGATTACCAGTGCAAGCTGGACAGCAGTAATTACTGCGGTAAAAATAGAAGAGAAATGGTGAGGTTTAAAATATAAAATTTTATCAGGGAAAACAACTGCAAGGGAGATATCTGTGGATGTCTTTGATCCATCTGTAAAAATGGGAGTAAATGTACGGTAATGTGATCTATGCTCGAAATATAATTTCTAGTAAATAGCATCTGTTATCTGGTTTAACAGAAGAATTGAAATTGGATCTGAAAACACGTGCACTGGAGATTATTCTAGGAATTGTGGATGCCAAGATTCAGTATGTAAGATACATAAGGTAACTAGATCAAGAAATTAGGGATGCAATCCTGGCTGGTGTTGGGGCTGGGTACACATGCTGCTGTACTAGACCAACAACTCCCAATTTAAAATATATTCTAGGGGAATATAAAATGGAATACAAGCACACCACATTAATAGTTTGTGTTTAAATTTCAAAACCCAAATATTCATGCAAAGCAATAAAAGCAGGGGACACTTTTGTTGTTGATGAGTTCCAATTTAGTGTCTCTAAAACAAAAGATGTAGAGAAAAAAATAAATGGAAGATTGTTTACTGTCAAGACAATTCCACCTTCTGGAACAATTGACATTTCTAAACCTGAAGATGCTATAGTACACCCAGACGTCTGCCTACAGTCATCATGCAATCATGGAGAAGTTGGCGATTACAGATTATATGACTTTCGGGGACTACTACATGACTCCACAATTAGGAATGTAAAATCTGATATGACTCGGAGTGCAACTGCATTAGATTATAATGTCATAGTACAAACTGGCCTACATGCGAAATGTCGATCCTGACAATTTGAATCAATTCGAAACTCTTTTAAAACAAATCCAACACATGAAAACGGACTTCACAATTTTGCATGTCTCAGTCTGTAGATAATACTGGTCATGGAGAATTGAATCTAAAAGTAAGACCCAGGAATAGGGCAGGGGGTTGTGGATATCTACATGTCAGCACAAAATGTTCTTAAAAAAAATTGAACACAAGTTAGTAATTAGAAGTTTCGAAGTTAGTAGCTGCAGTGGCCGCAGAGGATGTGAATTAGGATTTCAGTGTGTAATAAAACTGTCACTAAAAGAGCCTGATTGTCTTTGCACTTGAAAACAGACATAAAATTCATAATAGTTGAGGATGTTTCTAAAGCAGCTGAAAAAGCACCTAAATCCTTCAATGTGACATTATTTTCTCCTAGAGCAGAATCTCAGCTTAAATTATGCATTGAAGAGACAAGTGATTGCAGAGATGTTAACGTAAAGCTCTCTGGACCTGTAGATTACATCACAGAAGTAGAACATATTATTAAGATTAAAGGAAAAAATGACGGTAGTAGTAACTCAAGAAAACCTGGTATCAGTATTTAAGAAAGCATCTGCTGTTTTCGGAAGGGTATAAAATTTTTGTATCTGACATGCTACAATATCTAGGACAAATTATTTTGTTTATCATAATTGTGACTCTTGTTATTGTTGCACTTAAATTCAGGTTACCCTTCCTGAAGTTCTGCAAAGCAGTATGTTGCAAGAAAAGCCCAAAAGCTACACTGACACAAGATCAGAAAATGAAAAAAGATGCCTCAAAAAAATCAGTCAAGTCTAAGAAATTCAAAGATAGAGAGGTCTAGAAATGTTTAACACATCACACCCTCTTGTTTATACTTGACCTTGAATCTTTTCTACCTCATATCTTATTTTTAGCATTGTATAATATATAGTGTCAAACTGAAAAGCCATATGTGCTGTATTCTATATGATTTTGTGCTTTTGATTTTCAATTTATATTTTTTTTCAAAAAAAAAAGAACTGCTTGTATGATAAAAGTTTGAATAAAAATTACAAGATCTATCATTAAAAAAACTTTCATAAGATCGAAACGGATAACTCCCAGGAGAGTAAATAAAAATTGAATACACTATAAATAAAATTTTTTAAAAATCCTTCCACTTCTTTCAAAAAATCCGCTTATTTTTTTTTTTTCGGGGGGAGGGGAACGAATAAATGTTACATTTCATGTATGTTTAGAATTTGGATAAATATTGAGAGTCCTTTCATTAAAATAAAGAACTGCTTCGTAATATCAGTTCAAAACGGTTAACTCCTAGGATCATAATTTAAAATTGAGTAGATCAATATGGCACTAACTCTGAAATCGAAAACACCGAGAAGTTTCCAATTCTATTTGTTTCTTTTCGTTGGAGGTACAAAAAGGCTAATTAATTCAGATTTATATGCTTAAAATAATGAGGAGTGTTTGCGAGAAATTCCGGAGTACGCAAGTATTCTTGAAAAATGAAAGAAACTTTATTCGTCTGTATTCATTTCCAGTTATTGAAAGATCCCGTGAAATTTTGCGCTTATGATTTAGTTGTGAAAAAGGATTATCGAGACGTCTAGACAACATTTTATGGAATGGAGAAACATTTACAATCCAGAGTAAAAAAGATGGATGTAGATTGAAAAATTTGATGAAGACAAATGTGAGAAAGACTTTTGTTCATATGCTCGAGCTATATAAAAAAATGTTATATAGAAGCGAATAGTAAATTTTTTTGCTAAAGTTGGACTTTAGAAAATTAGCTGTTAAATTTAATCTATTTTTTCTTTTTTTTTTATGAATCTTGGAGTACATAGAAAAAGAAATTTGCTCCCACTTCTCAAGAAAGTTCAGATAGTGGACAATATTCTCAATCAATTGAAAGTTTGTAAGAAAGTGAGCAGAATTGTCAATCAGATTCAAGGAAAGATTATTTCAAAGAGGATTTTAATGATTTGTTTACCAATGAATCATGTGAAAGCCAATAAGAAAATTCCTGTTTTCTGAAAACTTTTTATTTCGTCTCCTAAAAAGTCTTTCGCCATCCCGGAATCCCCAAGATCATTTTTCCAATTTCAATCAAATCGTTGAGTCGTTAAATTTTTTTTGTATATTTTCTTTTGAAAATACAAAAAAAGAAATTTATATGTTGTACAGTTTTCATTAAAACAGGCAAGTGAATCTTTCATGTCCCAAGACTAAAACTGAATTTGATGCTTTAATTCATTTGATATGATCCAAGCACCTAAATTTAATCATAAATTAATGGTTGATTATGCGATGCGACCGAAATCTCAGACGCATATAGACTGATGCACGAGAATGCCTCTTAGGGCCAAACTTCGATAGGTACAGTCAAAAATTACAATGACCACTAAGAAGAGCACAAGATCACTTAGAAACGTGAGGCTCTTTATATTCTGCCGACCGAAAAAAATAACCGACAAAAAATGCAATTGAATCCGTTTTTGCTGCGAGTTGCTTACGAGTTAAAATTGTAATTCTTGGATATTCAATTAATCTTCTGAATCTTGTAATTTAAAGCATATAGGTTAAAGTAAAATCACGACAAGAATTTATTTGCCCAATCCAGAACTTACGTGGGTTTCTTACCAAGCGTCTTCCGTGCTCTCATGAATTCCATCAGTCATGTGTCGACATGTTCTTGAACAAAAACAAAAGCTGACCACTGTGTCAAGCCCCTTGTCACAGGAGGCATCCTGGAAGGCCTCGTAGAAAAGACAGGATGACCTCTCTTTCTATAACTCATGTTAATTATTATGATGAAATAGCTATAAATTTAGAAGAATGTGGCCCAGAATGTTCCCATGAAGGAGATATATGTCAATTCCTAAACCCAGAGTAAAAAAAGAATTGTACAAGGAACACGAGATCGAATATAAAAATACCTAAAGGCTTTTTTCAACCTGAGGAAACTTTCTCATTTGTGGACGGACTTCTGCAGAAATATAGAACTCAAATGCTGAAGTGGGTGGATCGCGTACCTGATACACATATCTGTATCAGCAAATTCCATCTACGAGTTAGCTTTGGAGGTTGATCTATCATATAAATCAATATTTATCTCATGGATAGCAAACAGAAAAATTGATTGGTTGATTGGTTTTATTTATTGCGCAGAGAAGCTATTTTATTACGCATCAGATGATTAAATTTTATTAGACTAAAATACAAATGTGCCAAGAGATTAGAAGCAGTTAAAAGTCATGGTAAAATGTCCAAGCAATAAAAGTTTAACCCTACAGTGCATAGTGTAGCCATTTGGCTACACAAAATCTTCCTCCTATAGCAGCTCCAATATATGTTTCCACACAAACATTATGCAGGAAATATGGGAAAAAGCTGGATTCCTGTCATTACATCTTAAATTTGCCGATAGATGGTAGTAGAAGATCTATTTTGAGTAATGTGCCTGTAGCTGCCGAAATACCAGTTACACTTTCATAAGATTGAAGTTCGAACGGTTAACTCCCAGAGAGTAAATAAAAATTGAATACACTATAAATAAAATTTTTAAAAAATCCTTCCACTTCTTTCAAAAAAAACCTTATATTTTTCGTTAGAGATAATAAATGTTTTATTCCTTTATATTTAGAATTTGGATAAATATTGAGAGTTCTTTCATTTAAATAAAGAACTGCTTCGTAGTATCAGTTCAAAACGGTTAACTCCTAGGATCGTAATTTAAAATTGAGTAGATCAATATGGCACTAACTCTAAATCTAAAACACGAGAAGTTTCCAATTCTATTTGTTTCTTCTTGATTGGTCAAAAGGCTAATTAATTCAACGTTTAAAATGATGAGAAGGGTTTGCAAAGAAATTCGAGTTCTAAAGTATTCTTGAAAATGAAAGAAATTTATTCTGTTCATTTCCAGTTATTGAAAGGTCCCATGGAATTTTGCCTTTATGATTTAGTTGCGAAAAGGATTATAGAATGTCTGGCAATACTTTGTGGAATGGAAGCGTTTACAATCCAAGGAGAAAATGGATGTAGATTGGATTTGATGAAGACAAATGTGAGAAAGACTTTTGTTATATGCTCGAGCTATATTTAAAATGTTATATAGAAGTAATTAGATAAGATTTTTTCCAAGTTGACTTTAGAAAATTATAGTGTTAGAATTGAATCTCTTTTTCTTCTTTTTTTAATGAATCTTGGAGTAACACTAGAAAGAAATTACTGCTTTCTCAAGAAGTCAGATATTAGGTTATTCTCTCAATCAACTGAAGTTAACCCCAGAAAGTGACAGAATCGTCAATCATGATTCAAGCGAAGATATTATTTCAAGAGTTTTAATGTGTTGTTTATCTCAATAGTAAATGAGATGTCCAAGAAAGATCCTGTTTTCGAAAACATTTGTCTTCCTCTAAAAGTCTTCGCTATCCGAGTCCTAAGATAATCTTTTTCTCACAGGACTTTGGACTCAATTTCACTTTCTTTTTAAATCCTTTCAATTAAAATTTCTTCATTCTTATGCTCAGTGGTACTTCTTAAGTTTTCAACCTTCTTATAAAAAGCTTGTAACTTTTTATTGTTTTAAGATATCTCAATAACTGCGTTGATGGTTTGTGAATATATGGAAGTATGCATCTTAATCACTTTTCTGTACTTTAATGTAATAAGAAATTACACAGATAAGCATTACTGGGAGAACATTATGACCCATGCAACATGAAAGAAAGATTTGGTTATCACGGCACACACACCACGGAGCCCTTCAGGGATGACTGAAGTAGGTTTAGAAATTTCAGCCTAGCACTTGCCATGATGTAACTAGCTATTGATTTGAGAGTCACCCCTGGGGAGAGTGAAACTGAATAAACAAATTCACGACATGGAAATATGTCGACCAAAGAAAAATTTAAAAAGCAGAATAGTTTACGCAATAAAATTTTTATACATGCATGTTTGTTCGTCATTACAGTATTCAAACTCATTTTCTTAAATGGTCTGTTCAGGACGACGACATTGACAACAATAACAGTTTGCGTTTCAGGCACATGCCATCTTCATTTCCATCAGTATGTGGCCTCAATCACTATTAACAGCTGAAAAAAGTTAGCTATTTCCTAAAAGTGGATCTTGTTTGCAAATCTCAGATCACACTTAGGATGTCAGGTGAAACTCAAACAAATTGACAAGAAAAAAAATTTAGGAAGCAGGATAGTTTCGAAATAAAATTTTTATAAATGCATGTTTGTGTCATCATTACAGTATCCTAACTCATTTTTGGAAATGCTCTGTTGAGGAGAAGGGCATCGACAACAATAACAGTTTGCATTTTCTGCACATGCATCTTCATTTCCATTAGATTGTGACCTGGATCATTATCAACTGAAAAAAGATGGACACTTCCTAAAAGTGGATCTTGTTTGCAAATCTCATGCCATCAGATCACACTTAGGATGTCAGGCGAAACTCAATAAACAAATTGACAATATGGAAATACGTTGACAAGAAAAAAATTTAGGAAGCAAGATAGTTTCGAAATAAAATTTTTATAAATGCATGTTTGTGTCATCAATACAGTATCCAAACCCATTTTTTTCAAATGTTCTGTTGAGGAGAAGGACATCAACAACAATAACTGATAGTTTCAGGCACATGCCATCTTCATTTCCATCAGGTTGATTGGTTGTTTGAGGTTCAATCGCGCAAGAGACATTTTTGGCTAAACTGTGTCAATCATCATTTCCATCAATGTGGCCCTTGTTTGCATTCTCAGATCACACTTAAGATGAAACTGAATAAATAAATTGACAATATGGAAATACGTCGACCAGAGAAAAATTTAGGAAGCAGAATAGTTTCACAATAAAATTTTTAAAAATGCATGTTTTTTCCGTCATTACAGCATCCAAGCCGCTTTTTTTTTTTTTAATGGAAATACCAAATTTCTAAAACATTTTTAGAACTGTCTTGTGATCTCGATTCTGTGGAGAAGGGAACACATGACAACAACAATTTGCATTTCATGCACATGCCATCTCTAATTCCATTTGTGTGTGAAACTCGATCACCAATAACAATTGAAAAAAGATGGCAAGATAGATTGTGGCATGGATCATTATCAACTGAAAAAAGATGGACACTTCCTAAAAGTGGATATTGTTTGCATTCTCAGACCACACTTAAGTTCTCATTCCCAGATCACACTTAGGATGTCAGGTGGAACTCAATAAACAAATTGACAACATGGAAATACGTTGACCAGAAAAAATTTAGGAAGCAGGATAGTTTCGCCATAAGATTTTTATAAATGCATGTTTGTTCCAACATTACAGTATCCGAATTCATTTTTTTCAAAAGGAAATACCTCAAAACTATATGCCATAGTATTATTTACCCCCACCCTATCGGCAAGATTACACACAACTGTTTTAGAAATATTATAATTCGCTATCTTGGGAACTTTATATTCAATCCCCATTTCAGAATTATTTTCTCCCTTCTCAACATCAATAATCTTTTACTCCTCCCCTTAACATCAATAATTTTTTCTTCTTCCCCAACATCAATAATTTTTTCTTCTTCCCCAACATCAATAATCTTTTATTCTTCCTCAACATCAATAATTTTTAATCCTCCTCAACAACAATCATCTTTCATTCCTCCTCAAAATCAATAATCTTTTCTCTCTCCTCAACAACAACCAATTCCATCTGTTCCTCACTACCAAGAATCTCAACTGCCTAGCAGTCAAAAATGTAAAATTCATTGAAATTCAGCAGTGGTTGACATCTCATTATCAATTAGATTTTATGGTATAGCTAAACGATCGATAATAAAGAAATATCTAATATTTTAAATATATGATTTTTCTGAATAATTAAGAATATTTATGAATAAATAAGAAAATGTAAAATTAATTACTAGTAAAGAAGAGAGCATAGAATCGGATAATTTGTACATTTCATCTGAGAATTCAAAGTCTAAATATTGAATTCGATTCAAATCACAACCTCAAAATTCATAAAGAATGCACACAATTACATCTTTCATTTTAGTTACTATTGTCAGCTCTTTATCACTTTAAAACCAAATTCAACATTTTCATTCTTTAATTCAGTTAAAACAACTTTCTGAAAAAAATTAGTAAATATATTATTACTCGTTGTACCTAGTTGAAAAGGGTTGATATTGAAATCTAGTATTTTATGTAAAAATGCATAATATTGCATTTGTTTTATCCATGAAATTTTTTATAAAATTACCTAAAAACTTTTTTCAAAGTACAAGTTTCTAAATTTTCTTTACCTTACAATCCACTCAATATAAATATGTAACAATTGCACTCCAGCACAGGTATTTTATACGAACAGAGTTAATTGAAAAATAAATACACAGATAAATATCCAAAGTGGGTATTTACCCTTAATTATCCTGATATTTTCCATCACTAAATTTATTTATTATTAATAGTCAAAATATCAGAAAATGTATATCTGAAAGTTTTCACTGTTTTTTTTGTTGTTGTTGTCATTGCTGTGTTACTTTTTGAAGATTCTACTTTAAATTATATATATATCACAACAAAGCACTTGACTGGCTAACTATTGGTGCTTATACTAGCGATAATATAAGCATACTAATAACTTTTAACTCTGTTACAATTTCAACCATGCAAAAAAAGGCTCAAAATATAAATCATTAATTTGAAAAAAAAAAATTGGAAAAGAATGGAAATAGACAAACAAATGAACACTATGAAAGTACACCAGTTTGTAAATCCAGAATCTTGCTCGTATTTCAAAATACTATTAGGAAATGCATGAAAGTTCTATATATTTACAGTAACAGTATTTGAATAATGTTTATATCAGTCACTAATACTGCATTTTACTCAGTAGAATTTTAGGAATAAAACACATTCTTGTCACATTTTTCAATGCTAGTATATCAATATGAACACTGGATCTCATTGTTACCATAAAATTCATAATAATACTTCAGGTCAAGTCTTTAAGATGGATATTCTACTATAATTTTTAAGTCCTGTTGAGAACATCTTGGATGTAATTAAATATTCAAAGACAAACTCAAATAGTAAAAAAAAAAACTCAATTCAAAGGTGATCAAAAATCTTAAAATGCTCTTCTGATGAAATGTCAATATTAATATTTACTACACTTCACATCTTTGTTATCCAAGATACTTGTGTACAAAAAGTTGGAAGAACATATTTACAGTCCATAGCAAGAACGAAAGTTGCCTTGCTTCTTCCAATATTTACAAGTGCCAGAATTCTCCATAAATTTTTCAAACATATCAGAGATAAAGATATACTATTTTCTTTTCTTTCAAATTTTACAAGTTCAAAAACAAATTTAGTGATCAAGATGTGAGTAAAAAGTAACCAATTAATCTTCAGGTATTTTGCATGCTAAAATAGTTCATGTATATGGCTAAAACATTGCATACGGAACTTCTCAATTAATTATAAATGTATAACTGCAAAATGTTGCTCTCCTCAACTCTTTCACTAACATGTGTTAAGGAACATTGCATTGCCTGGCTTAATCACAACTATTTCGTTCAGAGACTGAGTCCACAAATCGTTAGTCCCACAACAGCAAATACAATGCTTATTTTTTATTTCCACGAAATGCTGCACTTCCTTTTACTGTCCATACCTTCAGTGCATCAATTTCACAGCTAATTTTAAATGCTTCTTTATTAAGAAGCATCAAAAAAGATCAGTTCCAGGTTAAATTTCTACTTTCCTTGATTAAAAATATTCGTTGAGTACCCCTGTGAAATGGCAAGTTTTATAACACACAGTCTGTGGGGGGCCTTCGTAAAGGTCACGATCTGCCACAAGTTTCAATTTCATAATCGGCAAAACAAAATTTCATTTCGAAGTAATACGTTCGCAGTAAGCACTAACAACAACTCTTAAACCAGTACTATAAACTAAGATCTATCTCACGCTACGTTTACACCTACATTGAACATCCGATGGGACACCCCAGAGAGCCTCTGTGCCTCTACATGAGCCAAAGCATTTAATTTCGGTAGATTTTTTAATGGCATGGCGGGGGAACATGAGCGGCGCTATTCACCAAAGCAAGTTAACTTTGACTCCGGTATCAGAAGTCCGGTTTCTGCCAATATAGCGCGTTGTCGGTAAGGATGCATAATCCACGATATTTTTAATATCAAATATTTTTGCTATTGTTACTTTTAAATATCTGTTGTAAATAAATGTGATTTCAATCACACTTTAATTTTCAAATTCTTATTAAATGTTTATAAAGTGTTTTGAAAAAATTTTAAATAAAATTTTGTCATTTGTTTTTATTCCACTTTCTGCAAAATTTTGTGTTTTTAGTTCTATATGCTGTCAATAGATGGCGCCTGTAGAAAAAACTTTTTTTTAAAAAAAATTCTGAACAATTAAGTTAACCAGAAATATTCCCATAAAGCGCGGAAGCCAACATCAACACAGTTCACAGTTCAGAATCCCCTTTGCAGTAAATCACAAATCCGATAATTTTCCCTTCCGATCGCAGGTAATTAAGCTTCCCTGTAAATATTTGCTTCGAACGATTGTTGCTACTTTTTATCGTTATACAAAGGGATGACGAATATTTGACGAACTGTTATTTTCTACGCAATATTAAAAAATCACAAATACCAGTGATGAATACTAATGTCAAAAAGGTGTGATTCAGTCATTTGTATAAAATGTACGCAAAGCGTTTTTCTTTTTACTTTAATTTCTTTTCATTTTAATATAATTTTGCGAGGTTTTATTTATTTTTTTTTTAGTTTTATATACCGTCAACAGATGGCGCCATGAAAAACATGATCTACCTTCCCCATACAGAGGGGCACAATCCACAAACAGAATCTTCACTGGTGACTTTCCAGATAAGCAGGTCGCATAAAAACCAATCCCACTATAGGCGCCTATGGGGAGTGTTTTCGATGCCAATATTTGGCGATATTTCCCTTTTTTGGCGAGAAATGCTTTGCAAAGTTGTATATTTCGACGACCGAGAGATGCTATATGTTATAAGGATGTAAATATTTTTACTTTGTAGGGTTTTTTTTGTGTGTGCGACTTAAAGTAGAATGAATTCCTTCTTGAGTGTCATTGAATATGAATGCATTTTTAAAACTAAACATTAAATAAGTATATAGTGTATAATTCTTTGCTAAAGTTAATAATCCGATATGCATAAGTTAGAAAAATATTCAAATACATAAATACGTACCAATGAGCAAGAATTAAAGTTGAAAATAATTTGTTATTAGTTGTTAATTGTAAATAAAAATGGATTGTTTTCAAAACACAATGAAGAAAAAACTCAGTTTCGTGTCAATCAAAGTAAATACGGAAACCCTAGCGTTCACGATGATCAACTTGGCGTAGTAAAAGACGTTCCCATAGACGCCTATAGTGGGATCGGTTTTTATGCAAGCAGGTCACACTTCACCGCGCAGTTCACCCTACCAACCCCACACACCTCGTCTCGTATTATATCATAGTTAGCACTTTCCCCCATCGTGGTGTAAGACGTCTTACTGTGAATCACCCCTCCTGTTGTGATATTCGTTCTTGAATGATAACGTCGCCTTTGTAATTCGAAGCTTCGTCGGGAACTCAATGGAGCAAGTATTCGTTTTTCTCTTTGATTGACAGAATCTCGTTAATTGTATAAAAAAAAGAATCGTCGCGGTAAGGATCCCATACTGTGATCGCACCGAAAACTGTGACTTCTGTGATTGGTTACTATTAATTGTGACCCGTGAAAGTTCCTACATCTCTTTCTACAAGAATTTTTGCTGACGCCATCTGTTGACAATACAACGAACTAAACATTAAAACTTAATAGAAAGTATTAGCAATAAGTAGAAGAAATAATAGTTTTTTTTATTTGAATTTTTTTAGAACACTTTACTTATACTAAATAAGACTTTTTGAAAATTAAAAGTGAAATAACAGTTATTTGGAATAGATATTTAAAAACAGCAATAGCAAAAATTTTTGTTACTCAAAAAATCGTGGATTATACATCCCTACCGTAGTGACCACAAAAATAACGATCTTCTTTCTAAGTACCAAAATGGGCTTCCAGTGCGCCATCTGTTGACAGAAGATAGAACTAAAACTTAGGAAAACTAGATTAAAAAGGAATAAATTTTTTAAAAAATTTTGAAACACCTTATGCACATTTATTTACCACTGATTGAATCGCACCTTTCTGATAGAAGTATTCATCACTAGTATTTGCGATTTTTTGATATTGGGTATTAAATAACAATTCATCAAATATTCGTCATCCCTAATTGTCGCTCGCCCCGTTTCCTCCGTTTTTTAGTCCTAGAAAATTGGTGAGTTTCCGAAATCCGAGTTTGTGCGCATGTGCCAGTAGAATGAAAAATCGTTCTGCCTCAATGTTTTGGATTTTCGCATGGCTTGTAAGAATATTATTTTTGGAGAAAAATCAATCTGGAGGAATATGTTGCTGTTTAGCCTAATTAATAATGTAATTTTTTATATGTTGAGTGGAGAATAATAACTTCTTGCCGCTAAATTTTGTTTCAAAATGTATTTCAGGTTATTAATACCTATCCTGAATTGCTGTACTTTTTGAATACAAACTACTTATTGTTCAGGTAAATTTAAATACGCATATTTATTAAAAATACAATGTCTTTACTGTACCTGGTGATGCATTCAGAAAATTGCCTTTTTATTTAATGAATCTTTTTTTCTGCAGATTTCTAAGTTTAAAATATTCATCCCTGTTTATTAAATGTATTTTAGTGCATAGAGTTAAAAACAATCAACTAGAAAAAGTAGAATAAATTTAAAAATAAATCGAACTTAAACTTTAAACAGAAACAACAAAATTTAAACAAAATTTAGACAATGTTTAAGTAGCGCGCAATTGCAGCTGCATACAAAAAGAAGGAAATCAAAATCATTCAAAGAAAGCAAAAGACTGAGATAAATACTCTGAGATAATCGAATTAAACAAACCAAGGAATCCATTCTAGTCCATTTTATCAACGGCTAAGGATATATTCAAAATGGATTCAAAATATTTGGGAAATTTTTCTGTAAGAAGCTTGCATTACGCCATATACAGCTTCTCTTAGCCTGAAATTTCCCAATAAAAGACAAAGGAGATGAATATCATCTAAAAAGCATTATTTTAAAAGAAAAAGGAAAACTAAACACAAGCATAAAAACGCTAATAAGGTTGATTTTAAAATATTATTATCCTTCGGGCTGAATAACAGCTTTCATAAAAATAAACTTACCCCACGCTTAGAAGCGAGAAAAAAATGTTATCACAAACCAACGCAAACACCCGCCCAAATAAGTAATAACCCTTTTTTTCAGAAAACTAGAACCATGGCGCCATCTGTATTCGAAAAGACAAAACATAAGGAGGACGGGCAGGGAATCAAACCATTTGGACAAATTAATAAAAAAAAAGTCCTTAGTTTCCATCTGTGCCTCAATGAAAAGTGAAAGAATATATTTTTTAGATTTTATATTCCAGACTGCTTTCAAGTATATGATCTTTAACGCCGTGAATATTAAAAGGGAAATGGTTGTCATGGAGAGTCTTTAAAAAAACATTGGAAGCCATTAAAAAATCATTTCTATTACTGTATATTTTTTAATTATGTTAACTTTACAAAAAATTACTTTTCTAAAAACACTAGAATCTATATTGGAATGATAATCACAAAGACACACCACGACCTGGATACAGTTGTATACATTTGGTTTCAGTGGCGAATCTAGGATTCGGGTCTGGAGGGAGGGTTGGGGGCTGAGGTCATAAAAATTTTGTATCGTCGTGAACCTCAAGGCTAAAGTAAACCAAAACTCTTTAACTTTACATACTTTACTCACCTGACAATAAGAATCATAAAGAACAATACAATACTTTCTATAATTTCATAAAAATTACAATGAAATAACTAGCCAAAAAATGTCTTCGACCGCGTCAAAGCTTCAAGTACTAGTGGAATGACTACAAAAATAGGAAAATTTTCGAGCCTGTCAAGCCAGAAAGCAATGTTGAAACGTTTTAATTATTTTTTTTAAAGAGGGAATTTAAGAAAAAACAGTTTTAATGATTTAAAATACAGTCGGACCTCTATTTAACGAACCTCTATTTTGCGAATTTCTCTATTTTGCGAACTTTTTCTTTGAACCAAGAACAGTTTGCGAATTTCTTCGTAAAATAACCTCCAAATAGAGAAGTGCATTCTCTAATTAACGAACTTTTTCTTGTGATCCAATGTTTTTTTTTCTCCCTATTTCTCAAAATATTTCTAAACATTTCAAATTTATTCATTTTTAACACATTTTATGGTGATCAACCTTGAAGCTTTAAAATGCCAAAGCGAAAGTGCTTGAGCATCAAAGAAAAAATTTAATTCTTCATGAGGTGGATAAAGGCGTGAAAAAAAGAATATTGTTTTAAAATTTGGTATTCCTCCAAACAGCTTATCAACCATAATAAAAAAATCGCGATAAGATACAAAATTATGATTCATCGAATTCTTGTTCAAAACGTTTAAAAGCATGTGTCTATGAAGATGTGGATGGAGGCAGTTTTGAAGTGGACAGTGTGAAAAATAAAAACAATACAGCAATGAATTGCGATGAAGACGAAGATGATTAAGATGGAAATGGTCATGATGCAGAAATCAACAAGCCTTTGTATGATGAAATGCTAAAATTCATTAATTTTAATATAAATTTTTTTTTAATTGAAAATACAGTGTATTCCCGGACAATGTTTTGTTTTATTCTTGTTTTCCTTGTAGATTTCTTTTGATGGGTAAAATATATAAAACAGATATTAATTTACGAAATAAAGGTGTGATTAATTACTTTTTAATAATATTTAGTGTTTATAAATTTAAAATCTGTTTTGTGCAGTTTAAAGTGTTTTAAAAGGTGAATCTCTATTTAACGAATTTTCCATATAACGAGCTTCTTCTCGGGATTTAGCGACTTCGTTATATAGAGGTCCGACTAATATCAAGAATTCTGGCTTGGCTCTGGGGGGGGGGGCTGTAGCCCGATAGCCCCCCTGGATTCGCCGCTGTCTGATTTTGACCTTTGTCTCTGTTTTAAAAAAACATCCGATTTTTAATAGCATCTCCTAGACCGTCCTTCTTTTTATTAATTCAATAAATCAATTATAATTTGAAAAAAACTATCTAGTTAGTGTTTTAGACCTAGCTAGGTCTTTTTATAAAAAAAAATTACTTTTGAAAAATTCTCCATCTTTTTACTAAATATAGAAAACTATATATCGCCTTTTTCTTAATGTTGAAATTTTAACGTTCATAAACAAAATTAAACCTAAAAAACAGTCAGTTTGTTGAAAAATAATAACTTAATTTGTGTTCCATATTTTTAAAACTAATTGCTTTTAACCCTAATTTCATAATTTATTCCACTAGCAAAACGTAGTTAGTACCGAAAATCATTCTCACTTTCACTTCAAATCATATTCTCAACTCCAAATTTAAAAAATTAATGAAATCAAGAAGACAGTTTAAAATAAAACGTGTAAATGCACGATGTATTAGCGCAATCTGTCTTTCCCAATCGAGGTCCAGCTGGCTGAATGGCTAAGGCGACAGGTTTAGGAAGCGAGTTGTCGGGAGTTCGAATACGAGGTTCGCCTGCGTACTTTGTTTTTGCTATAGTTTGCAATGAGTTTGACCCAACAAGCTTGCTGCAAGTTCGACGAATGGTGACTTCGTCGGTTGCAATAACTTGTTTCAAGCTTACGCTCTTGCCGTGTCAAACTTTCTGCAGATTTGCAGAGCAAGATTGCTGCAAACTAAAATTGTTATCTGGGTACTTACTTGGCTGGTATAAGTTTTTTTTGTCAACTCGTTTTATCTTCATTATTATTATTATTTATTTTTTTATTAAATATAGATACTACGAAGTTATTCCTTTTATTGTTTCTTTATAGAATTTATAAAGTATTTATTTCACTGGAAAAAATTGCCTAGCATTGGTGTTTATAATAAGGTAAGTTTGAAGTCTTCATAAGGAAATTTGAATGCATAATAAACAGTTTTATAAATTTATATATTCATCTATATATAGTTGAATGATGCAGAGAAATCAATTGATATTAATTTGCTTTGACATTTATTTTTACATCATTAAAGATCTTTTAATCTATGCAGTTTATATTGATATTTTATATATTTCATTTATCAATGCTACATACATGTGAACCATCAATCAGTTATTGAAAAACAATTTGATAGGCAACAGGATTCTTAAATCTTATCCAGAATTATAAATTAAGTAAAAGTAAATTGTGTTAATGTGCTTACTTGATTGGTAGAAACCTTTTTTTACCAACTTGTTTTGGTAAACTTATCAAAATAACTGAATTATAAACATTATTTTTGCATTTTGAATCAAATATTCAGATTGAAGTGGGGCCAAAATAATATAAAGTTTCATTGTTATTCTATGCAATAAGACCATAATGAATCATTGTCCCTTGGGATGTAATATTCTTATCTGTGATGTTAAACCGTGAACATTAATTGGAAATCAGAAAATAAATTCACATATTTTTATGAAAAAATTTAAAAGATGACTTCTTTATTTATACAAATCTATATGAAATTAGATCTTTTTTCTACAAAGAAAATAAAGAGAATGTTGTTGTGAAACTGGCAGAAAAGAAACCTTGAACTAGTTTTAAATTATTGATATAATTTTTTGTTAGGTCAAAATAACTTATTAACACAAAAGTCATTTTATTTGTAGCAATATTTCATTCTGAGTTTCCTTCCCCTCATATTTTAAATGTAGGCCTCTAATGTGCTGCTTCTTAAGGTACATAAAACAGTCTTAATAAAATATTCTAACAATTTGTTGGCAAAACCAAGAAAATTGCTTTATTTTAGCAATTGTTGTAATGTTTAACTTCTTTTTAAAATTTTGTTTAATTAATTTATAAAGTAACGAATTGTAATAATAACATAAGTAGTAACGAACAGTAAATTTCTCTTGTTAATGAACATAAAATTTAAGCATGATGTGTTTCATAGCATTTTATTTGGTATGAAACACAACACATATTATGCAGATACTACTAGAAATTTAATCCCAACTTATCAAAAAATAAATACCTCATTTTGTTTTCAAATAATGAAGAGATTGCGAAAAGTAAACCTACATTTTAATTATGATAGAGATGTTTAAAACAAACAATAACCAAATAATTAGTTATCTATCTGATTATTTGGACAGTTTAAAATATCTGAACTTCATCAATTCATGTAAAGAGAAGCTATATTTGGCGTAATGCAAGCTTCTTACAGAATAATTTCCCAGATATTTTGAATCCATTTCGAATATATTCCTTAGCCCTTGACAAAGTGGACAAGAATGGATTCCTTGTTTGTTTAATTTGATTCTCTCAGAGTATTTTTCTTAGTTTTTGCTTTCTTTGAATGATTTTGATTTCCATTTCATGTAAAGATGATATTAATTCTAAAATACTTACAAATAATATCAATAATTTATTACATTACTCTTATTTGGATTTGTCAGGACTATTATACTTGTGTTCTGAACAGTTACTAGCCATTAACTCATTCAGTTGAAAATCAAAATCTGCTAAATTCAATGTTTACAGCAAGTAACAAGTTTTAAATATGTAAATGTAATAAAATACATGTGTGAATGTTTTAAAAATAAAGAGAGAAGGAAATTCTTACAAAAAATATATCTAGTGCAATAAAATTCAATAGCACTTTATTAATAATAAATGGATTGCATGATTATTTCTTTTGTTTTATTAGGTATTGGTGGTCATAAAAATTCTTCCATTTTTCAGAAATGTTTAGTCTGATTTTTGTTTACACATGAACAGTTTGCAATGTTTTCAATCTATATATTTGTTAATTGCATATAAAAGAATGAAATAGCCTGATAACTGATGAAAATAATTTCCCATACGTTAATGAAATAGTTTTGTAATTTGTTTAAGAAATATTGTCACATAGTCTTTAGTTAAAGCTGAATTTATTTGGAAACTATTTACAATACAGATATTAACTAATATACATCTAAATAACCAATATAAAAAATTCTGTTTTTTTTTATTGCAGCATACTATGAAAATTTAAAACCTACTTGCTTAATAATGTATCAAGACACAGAAACATATAAGTATTTAAGAATCTTATCCATATAATCTGAAAACATATGGATAAGATCCTAAATTCAGGCAACAAAAATATTCAAAAATTACATGACAACAGTCAAAACAATAAACATTAGAAGGCGCTAAAATCAGCTGATAATCATGTGACGTATTTGGACTAATGTAAATCTACTTTGAAAATGATAGGACAGGAATAGCTGGCACCCTGCGTCACAGAGCTGAGGTAACTCGTTTGGGGGAATAAGAATTTCACGCGATCAAGAATCAACTCTCGATCAGGATCAGATGGATCAGATGATTATTTTAGTATTGATCTTTGAAAGAAAGCTGTGTTTAATTCTGACAGTTACGAAACATTGGGAAAATCAATAGAAAATGGAAATTGTCACATATGAAACAAAACAGATTCTTCATCTGTGATTTAGAACTATCTAGCCTGCCTTTGGAAACGATTACTTAACATTTATTTTCTTAAAAATGACAAAATAGTTTAAAAATTATATTCAAAAGCTGCATTTACCACAAAAATCCGTGAGTTTATTATACTACAAAACGATCGTAAGTAGCGTTTCTTAAACATTGATACTATTTAAGCCAAGTAGATAAGATCGTGTTTCCGGAACTATCGACTGAAACAATCGATAGTTTCAAAACTATCGATAGTTTTCTCCGGGGCAATACTATCGACTGGAACTAACGATAGTTTCTAAACTATCGACTGGAACTAACGATAGTTTCTAAACTATCGACTGGAATAACACCTATCGATAGTATCGCCGGGGAGAAAACTATTGATATTGGACTATCGATGTTTAAGGAACAATAATCGTAAGCTGAAGTTAAAGTTTTTAGTTTCAGTTCTGGTTCTCTCAATGATTACCTTCACGAGTTGAGCAGTGCGATTCCTGCTTCTTCATGCTCCCAAAGAAATACTCGTCACGCTAGAGCTCGCGCAACATTAAACAAAAGTTTCCATGGATTTTCCTTTCGATCTTTCTTTTCAAAATAATAATTTATAGGATCTTATATATAAAAATATCCAGAAGTAATTCAATGTTTGTTCCGTCTTGATTTTCATTCATCGTTGGAATATGGAGAAGTCTTCTGTTTTGTTTATTTACATTAAAATGACGTAACTACATATTTCCGGTATAATGCTAATAGGGATGATGAATATTTTATGAACTTTTATTTACTACTCAATATCAAAAAATCAAAAATACCAGTGATGAATACTACTGTCAACCAGCGGGAGTGGTCTTCCCTAAACTTTGTCGTATACTCCTAACACATGTAGAGAAAAAAATAAGCTAAAAAGTAGTAAAACGGAACAAAAACCCCTATCACAGTAGAGAAAAAATAAGCGAAACGTCATACCACGATTTCTGAAGGTCGTTCAACGCGGAAGTGGAATTAGATCCGGCGTGATTACCAGTAGGGCTGGGTTAAGATAAAGAAAACGAAATTTGCAATTTGAACGCCTTTGTTTTAACCAATTGACACAAAATTGGAAAACAAATCTAACATTAAGGTAAGAAGGCCACATACCAAATTTCATTTATCAAAGTAATTTTTAAAGAAGTTTTTGCGCTCAAAAGTATGCGATTATACAGAGAGACAGACAGTCAACCCTTTGACGGATTTGGTCCAAAATTTGATACAAACCTACATTCCTGATGATAAAAATGTGTACCAAAATTTATCCACCTAGCTATTTAAGTTTGTGAGTTATTGCGTTCGCATTAACACGGACATTCAGACAGACTTCCCGTGGACGGATTTTGTCCAAAAACTGATAGGAACCTACAAATTATGTGTAAAGACCACATACCAAATTTCATCTCTGTATCTTTAATAGTTTTTGAGTTATCGTGTTCACAGACACACAGACAGACACAATTTTGGAATTATGTCTGCCTGTGTGTTTGTCTGTGAACACGATAACTCGAAAACTATTAGAGCTAAAGGGATGAAATTTGGTATATGATCTTTAGACATAATTTGTAGGTTTCTGTCAAATTTTGGACAAAATCCGTCTACGGAAAGTCTGTCTGTCTGTCCACGCTCATGTGAACACTATGACTCAAAAACTTGAATAGCTATATGGATGAAATTTGGTTCACATTTTTATCGTCATGAATGTAGGTCCGTATAACATTTTGGGCCAAAACCGTTAAAGGGTTGACTGTCTGTCGGTTTGTATAATCGCATACTTTTGAATGCAATAACTTCTTAACAACATTACTTAGATAAATGAAATTCTGTATGTGGCCTTCTAACCTAAATTGTAGGTTTGTGTCTAATTTTTGTGTCAATCGGTTAAAAGAAGAATTCAAATTCGAAATTTGGGTTTTCTTATCTTACTAACCTTATTGCGAAATTTTGCCAGCTTCCGATTCTATTTCACCATACTACGTCTTGGTTCACTTCCAAATTCTGCTTGATTCATCTTGATCTGTCTTTCGCTTTCATTTCGGTAATTTATAGTCAGTCACAAAGAAATATTTTCTCGAAAAGAGTTGTATAATTAATTTACGGTTAGTTTTATTTTGTAATCGGTAATGCATTTTTTTTTTCTGTTAGTTGATTTTGCATTATTTTTACTCGGACAAAACGAAAGTTAGTGCCAATTGTTTCATCAGTTCTGTTTTTCATGTTTTTTTTTTTATTTTTTAAGCACTCTGGAAATGTGCATGAGATATTTTAATACAACTTTTTTCTCCAACTGTGCTAGAGACGCTTGACGCGTTTTACTGCCTTTTAGCTTATTTTTCCTCCACATGTGTTAAGGAGTATACGAGAAAGTTTAGGGAATACCACTCCCGCTGGTTTAATATACTTTTCCTAATGATCACAGCTCTTATCGATTACAGCTCTTGTATAACGATAGAAAGTCACAATAATGTGAATATTTGTGTTTAACTTAATTGATCGGAAATTTATTAAGTAGTTTTCACTACAGGCGCCATCTATTGACAGTATATAGAACTAAAGCACAAAATTCTGCAGAAAGTGTATTAAAAACAAATAGAAAATTTTTGTTTAAATTTTTCAAAACACTTAACATACATTTAATAAGAATTTGAAAATTAAAAGTGCGATTGAAATCACACTTATTTAAAAAAGATATTTAAAAATAACAATAGAAAAATATTGTTATTAAAATATCGTGGATTATGTATCCTTAAATGCTAAGTGAATGGAATCTTTAAAGCGGAAGTCCTAAAGTAATGCAAATAAAGTGAAAGTTTTAGTGTAAGTAAATAAAACAGAAAACTCGTCCATACATAGGTAAATATCTTTTTGCAATAGTTTAGAAAAATTCGTTTGCAATAATACTCATAATAAGTTATGAAGAACAAACAGAACACCTGATTCAAAAGTACTAGAGATTTAAAATTCCGTTCTTCTGTGTCTAGCATTTTAACATGTTGATGTCTATAAGCTGGATATGATTCGTAAATTGCGTGCTCAATAGCACAGAAACATTATATTATATTTGTACTTTTTATTAATAGAAAAAACGTTTTTATGGTGTTTAAAACCCATTATGAGTATATACAAATATTGATTAGCTAAAAATGTGCAAGAAATCGGCTGTGGAAAAAGAAAAACATGCTGTTTTCTAATCTTATACTTTTAACTGATGAAAAACGCTTACAAGTACTTTATGTATCCTTGTTATTAGCATAAGTAGCTGCGATTGGAAGTTATAAATTTGTGGGGGGTGGCAAAAAAATGTAGACAACAAAAAGTATCTGGATATAGAAGGTAGACAACAAATTTAAAAACTTAGCTACTAATTTAACTGGTTTCGCCGGATTCCTTTGCCTTTTCGTTTTCGGGAGTTAAAATGAATTAAAATTTAATTTCTCCTGGGAGTGAGGGGAGAAAGAACCCTGACTCGCCGCCATTGTTTACTATTATGTAACAAAAGGTATTTTGTGTTTTGCCAATGAAATATAATGAATAAAGTTAACTTTATTGTTCGTTACTCTACTATTTGTTTGTGTATTGCTTGCATTTTAATTTATAATGGCGCGTGAAACTGTGTATTCATATTAATATTTCATTTTTATCTTGAAATATTATATTTCAACCGGAGAAGAATTAGTACTGTGAGATTACTTTTGCTAGAGATGCGAGCTCTTGCCAGATCAAAAAATGCTATCTTTATTATTCTTTATGGTTTTTTTTTCTTAGGCTATCGACTTAATAAGGACAGTTATAATTGTTTTTTATTTATCTTAGAAATGAGTCAAAATGTTCGGTCTTGTTGTTAGGCATAGTTGCAATATTCACGCCCGTGGCATGAAGCAGTTGATGCACAAGACACCTACGAACTCAGAATATCTCGTCGCCCGAATTTTTTGAGGGAACAAAATCAACACCACAGTAGGTGGCTTCCAATCCATTCATTCCATCCCCATTTGGTGGGGATTGTGGATTCAGGTCATAGATGCTACTTTCAGCCAGTCTTTTCATTATTTTTGTTGTAAGAATGGTATTTTGCCAGACATCTGTTTCTAAGTGGCATAGCAACAAAGGGCAGGGGTATACTTGTCAATATAGTTGACTACAAATATAACCATGACGCGTCATGGAGACTAAACGTCAGTAAAGCTTTGTCACTTTTTTTATACCCAATATGTTGGAGCAAAAAAATTCCTTTTCACTGGGCGCCATTTACACTTTCTAAGGCACTATGAACGCAAGGGGCGAAAAAGCCATATTATGACTCGGTGGCCACTTACCCTAAATACTTCACTGCTATTTCTTCTGTCTTCCTTTTCTCTATCTAGTAGATACATAGAGAAAGTATTGCAATCATCAAAAAATTCAACAAGTAGATTTTAGGATTTTTCGCTTAGTAGACTTTTTTGAGTCCAAAAGAAGCATTTTTGGAATTGGAGCTGTCTGTTTGTATGTGAACTAGATAGTTTAAAAAAATACAACGAACAAAAGTAACATTTTGCTAGCATTAATTTTGTTAATAATTAAACATTTGGTATTTACGCCCAAACTGTAAGTATGTATTAAATTTTGGATCAAATTCGTCGAGAGGAAGAGGTTCTTTTATAAAAAATGCTCGATATTCTATCCTTAACGATAAGGCTAAGAAAAAGCGAAATATATTTACGTAGATATTTTAAAACGCCCTTTTTCACTCGCATCTAAGGAAAATATATACATTTGTCACTGCTCTTTTTATGTAGATAATACAAGAAAAAAATATGGTCTGTAAGAAAATATAAATATTAAACTTATTAAGCCGGCAAGAACTCGCTCCACAAACAAATATCACCTCACAGTACTAAAAAATATGCCCCGTTAACTTTATTTATTTTCGGTGGATTCGAAAAGCACAAAATACATTTTGCTACACAACAGCAATTACAAGGAAGAATAAAGTACTTGTAAGCGTTATTCGTCATTTAAATGTATAACAGAGAAATGATTCCAGATTAGAAACAGCATATTCTCTCTTTATTCGTGCCCGATTTTTGCAGGTTTTTGTATAATAATTAATATTTTTATATACTCACAATAGGTTTTAAACCCTCTAAAAACATTTGTTCTATTAATAAAAAAATAATAAAAAGTACAAAATATTTAATTTGTACTGAGCTTTTTTACTGCAAATGAGAAATTAGAGAAAAAGGTTGAAATTGAGCAAATTTTTTCAAATTTATGAAACTTTATCGTATTTGCGGCACCTCAAGACATGTTCCAATTGCCATCAAATTTTACTTTTGTCTTTTCTGCATGAAAAGGCAACTTTTGCGCACTATTACAAATTAAAAAAAAGAAAAAAGTTTTTTTCGTTCCACCCTAAACGCGTATAACACTGAATGTTCAAATACTAAAATTGTCTCTAACAATACATTTTCTAGGTCCCTACAATATCGTTATAGACAGGTTTTACTGTATATCTATAAACTAAATTTCGGTAACACCAACTGTATTAATCGTTTGAAAAATATAACGAAAATTGTGGTTTTTGCTTTTATTATGATCGTTCTTTCAATTTTGTCTGATGTTCATTTTCATTCGTCATCGGTTGAAAATTTATTCTATAATAATGCACGAAATCATGCATTCTATTTAATTTTCAAATCAAATACAGTTTTAGCTCAATTTTGTATTATTTTTTAATCTTATTTTCAGCGAAATAAATTTGCTTCCTTTTTTTGAATATGGAAGTTCAAGAATAAGTGAGTGAATGAGAGTTTTACAAATTTAATATAATACAAGTTTTCTTCTTCCTTTATTTAAAAAAACCCTAAAGAAGATGAATAAATATTAGTTCTTATAAAAAAATTATTTTATGTGAACGACACATGAATTAACGACAAACGTTAGAATTAATGGTATTTTTTTTAAATTAATTAATAGTTGATAAACCAGCATTTCTCGGGATTCATATTTTTTCATATGCCCGCCTCCGATTTTTTTTTACAAATATTGTCACTAATCTTCTCCAACAAACGTAAATCTCCTTTGAATCCTTTCTTGTTGAATTAAAACTTTCAATTCTAGCCTTTTATTATCTTATGACTGTATGGTTTGAATGAAAATGCAAGAAGTTTGAAAAAAGAAAATTTATTCTAAGCAATCTACTAATCGTCACTTTACAAGCAACACTACCGACCTCAATTTTTTGAAATTTCAAAGAAGAAAATACTCAATTTTTCGCAACCAATAACGAATATTCAGGAATTTATTTAACATCTGATATAAACTTGAGACTGCATATTCCTGAAAAAGAATACAAAAAAATTCGTTATTGGTTGCAGAAACTTGAGTATTTTCTTTCTCTTTAAAATTTCAAAAATTGAGATAGGTGGTGTTGCTTGTTAAGCGATGTAATACAACTTTAAAATGGACAATTATACTACACAGAATTTTTCCGGCGTTACTGATTAAGAATATAAACTTTAAAAAAATCTTTAGAAAAGTAAAATCCTAATAAAAATATACGTTGCAAAATTAAACATCAAAAGACAAAAAAAAAAAGAGAGAGTGAAAATGCAAGAAACGATTTTTCCGATGTTTATAAATTAAAACTCAGTAGCATATAATAGCAAAAGAAAAAATAAAACTTTATTCCAACCAACTTCCTTTAATACGGCTCCAAAAGAATAATATATAAAGAGAAATAAATAAAATATATAAGAAAAGATGCAAGAACTGACAAATTAAAGTACCTTAAGCATATCTTTTCTTCTTGAGCGTCTTTGAATAGAGGGGAAAAAAATGAAAAATTGTAAAAATAGGCAAAAAAGCGCCCGAATTTACTACTTAAAATTAATTAAAAATCTAATTCGAATTTTTTTAAAAAAATTACGGCATTAGATCGCTATTTTACTAATCCATCACTGTGCCAGATTTGTTCCCGGTAAGTCAAACGATCTGGGCGTGCATAAAGAACAAAAAATGAACATCCGTACATACTGTTACAAAAATGTAATGCCTCTTTCCTGCCTTGCTTGTCTTATGGTTATTAATGGGCTTGTAAAATGTTTCATGGTTTATTGTTTTGAACTTTTATATTCTCTGTATAAACAACTTTTAATTTTCTAATACGTTTTTCATATCTTTAAGATTCGCTAATTACAGCTTTTGTTCGTTGTGTGTTTACTATTCATTTTGTGCCCGCACTCTGTAACTGGAGTTTTTCTCTGTGGTGTGCTTTTGTTTTTTAAATAAATAAATAATCATATACAGGGTTCCCACTTATATCCGTTACACCCCCTTAACTTCTAAACGGTGGCAGCTTAGACCATAAAGAAAAAAGGTTATAGAAAAAAGGTTATGCGCTGCTCGATTAGACAACTTACAACGCCATCGATCGGCAAATTTTGGAATTAGAGGTCCTATCTCGTAAACGGTGAAAGATACGAGAAAAAAGTAAATTAGAAAGTTGTAGAGCACTCTTGATTTAGTACGAAAAAATAACTTGTGCACATTAATACTCAAAACGGAATGCAAAAAATTAACATTTGTTTGGCCACGATTTCGAAAATTGTCATGTCATAAAGAGTGGAAGAAAGAAACTGAGACACGTCCCTGTCTTCTGGATCATTTATTTATATTGCTCAAAATGCTCTCCGTTAGCCACTATACACATTTGCACTCTGGACTGTATTTCTTGCTTCGCTCGCGTTTCACGACGCCATAGTGTTTAAAATCACAATCAAACAAATGTTCCTTTTTTACATTCTGTTTTGAGAATTAATGTGCGCAAGGTATCTTTTCGTACTAAATCGAGAGAGCTCTACAACTTTCTAATTGACTTTTTTCTCGTATCTTCCACCATTTACGAGAAAGGACAGCTAATTCCAAAATTTGCAGATAGATGGTGTTGTAAGTTGTCTCATCGAGCAGCGCATAGCCTTTTTACTACACCTAGACACCAACTTTATGGCCTAAGTTGTCACCGTTTAGAAGTTAAGGGGGTGTAACGGATATAAGTGGGAACCCTGTATATCACTTCAAAAATATTCTTATAGAGACAATCAGGGTGGGTACAGGGTAGGGTTACCATACTTTTTGTTGAAATCCGGACGCAACCTGTGGGCTCAAGGTATAGTGTAAAATTATAAAAGCTACCTACGACCCTCCTTCATTATACTAGCACAGAGTTTGAAGAAGCGAAAAAATTTAAGACGTCAGAATCCACTGAAGATACATTTTTATTAATGCTTGGTAATTCAAAATTATAATAATGAAAAACAGAATTAAAACAAAACTGCCAAAACTTTTAATTTATTTTCAGTTTGAACTGAGACCTGGACAAGTAGGCTCATTCTTTTTCTCATCAATTATAGGTATAAACAATGAATTTTCTTTCATTGCAGAGTGACGTCAGCTTTTTCGGAAACTTCAGATTTTCACAATCAGGACCAAATTTCTCTCTCGCCTCACTCACTGGCATAAATACGGAAATTTTGAAGATCGACACTCGTCCGGACGTGAGCTTGTAATCCGGAAGCAGGCCCGGCCTTAGCAAGTGCGGGGCCCAATTGGAAACAATTTTTGATAGCCCCGATTCCCAGCTAACTTGCATCAAAGTCGGGAGATCATTAGCATTTAAAATAAATGTAATTAAAAAATTTTAATTTACATTAATTAAAGTTTAATTAATTAATTAAAGTTAAATTATTTTAAATTTAATTATGTTATTTATTATATATTAATAACTAATAATTATTTATATAATTAATTGTTAATTATTAATTAATTATGTAATTAATTATTAGTTATTAGTATATAATTAATTAGGGAGTCAAATACAGCATAAAAATTGTATTAACTTGACTACCAATGACCTTTTTCATAACACTAGCAACTTCAGAAGACTTCAGAATGAAAAGAAGATATAATTTTTATTTATGCTTGGTAAATCAAAATTACAGCAATTAAAAATAAAATAAACTGCATTTTTTTAAACTTAATTTTAATATTTAATTTGATCTTTAAGCATTTTATTCTTAAGTATTTTAAATAAAAAATTTCATATTTAAATAAGGAAATGCGTTTCCTTGTTTGATGAATTTTTATAAGGCATTATTATAGAGTCCATTTATATATGCAATCACAGAAATTATGGTCTAGGCCAGGGGTAGACAATCTTTCAAGCCTCGTGGGTCAAACTGAAATCCTACACAATATTTTAGTTTGTGAACGATTTAGAAATAATTGCACCTTATTAATATAGTTTAAAAAATTAAGATTATATTTAGTTTAACATTTAGGTGTATATAGTGTTTAAGACTTTAAAAATCTCAGTTACTTTTTTTCAACATAACTAATTAAAATAAGTTTATGCTTTTATTTGTGAAAGAAAAATTAGGCTGATTTTTTCAGACTATCAAATAAAATAATTAAAAAGAAGGGCCGCAAATTTTTTGCAGTAGCCAAAAAATTTAGTTATTATTTAAATAAGCTCATCAGAGATTTTATTAAAATAATTACATTAAGATATGAATCAATGGAAGGAAAACAACGAAATTTTAATATACTAAATTTGTACTCACCCCAAAAAAGTGGTAGAAAGAAAATAAAAAAATTTCTTTATACGTCATTTTTTATGCTTTCAATGACCTTCATGCCAACTTCGAAGGAAGTCGAACAACTCGTTTGGTCATGACTGGACAACAAACGAATTTACAGATAAACGCAATGTTGAAAGGTCAATTAAAACAGAGTTCGCTTAGTTTAGTTCAGTCAATAAAAGTGCATGTATGAGTATGTGACTGTCTTTTTACGTTCCACAAGACAGACCGTTGAAGATCCTTTTTTGGTAAAACCAAATAACCAAGACCAAATTTGGTACAAATATATTATGAAGGATGGAAACGTGCGCCTCAGAGAGCTTTTCTAAAATTTTGATTAATTAAAAATTAAGCAAGAATATGGTATGTTTCAGCGAAAAATGCAAAAATATTATGACACAAAAAACTTTTATGCACTGTCTTGTATTTCAAAATTATATCTTTTAAATCTAATGTGCCAGTTTATTTGTCGGACAATTTTTCTCCGTAAATTTGAAAATTCTTTTCAAAAAGTTATGCTTAATTTCCAACAATAGCTTGCAATGCTGTAATGAAAGTCGAATCAATTTCAGAAATACATCAAATCTTTAAATTTGATGTTTCTCTTACGTTAAAAAACGAGATATAAAATTTATTTTGTTTTGATTATAGTAATATAAGACCTTCTTTCGTTATAACAAAAAATACAGTCTATTTTCTTTGCTTTGTCAGTTTTTTTTAAATATAATTTTTGTTGCTTCAACTAAATTTACTTTATTATTTTGATAGATTTACTTTATTGTATAGATTTACTTTGTTATTTTGATAAATTTAAATTTTAGCTATGAACTTAAATCTATTTTTTCACTTAAAGCAGGATAATCCTCTCTGGAAATATATGACATTTGTTTATTTCTTATAATTAGGTTCAACAATCACTTTATAATTAGATAAATAATGCGTAATTTCAATCTGAACAAACCATCTCTTGCTTGATCAAAATGAAAATTAATCTTCATTCAATTTTACGATTTTAAAGAGCCAACCTAATTCATTTTTAACAATTGAATGTAAAGATCTAAAGATTAATTTGATAAGACGAAAAACAAACTGCCACAAAATTTAGTTTCAAGTATTGATACGTTTCCTCTTCAATGTTTTTCTTTTTCTTGTATCACTAATTCATTCTTTTGAATCAATTAATGCTTTCAGCTTACCAAAAATTAAATTATTTGACGTTTTTAAAGTATGTTGTCATAATTAATATACAGTTAATAAAATGGCGAATCATTCAGTCGCCGAATACAGCTAGTATTTAATACTACAAAAGCAATGTAAAAATAAAGAAACAATAATTTGAGCTCACCTTTTTAAAAGTACGAAGTGACTGAGAACAGAAATGTGCCTCAATTCCACTAAAGAAGCACCAGACAGCAGGACTTCTCTGGCCCTGACCAGACAACAGCAGGTGCAGTCTAAAAAGGGTGATAGCTCATCCCTCCCTCCCCCCGAAACACATAACACCCCTTTTCCCTCGCGGTTTTAGCCGGCAAATTACATGATCTCTCTTATCAGGGCTTTAAGGGTTCGAAGAAGACAGAGTAATAAAATGAGCTTTTGAAAAAAGAAGAAAAAATATGTCATTGTGCCCTCTCTAGCAAGAACCACATACTTCTTGCAAAGGGAGATTCTTCGCAGATGCCTACGGGGGCAATAAAATGTCAACAGCATCAGTTTGTAATATAAGAGTAATACTAGCTATTTTGTTTAAGAATTGCTCCCTTTCCAGAGGCCCCGGTAGTATATTGTCTCATTCTTACTTACAGGAAACGAAATACGAAGACTTCTCGACCCCCCCCCCTGCTGTAGAGTCAAGGGCACTCCTTTTTATCTTCCATTTATGATAGCAGGGAAGTTAGAGCGTTGTTGACTTGTGAATCAGTATTGTAGAAACAAATTGGACCACACAGCTCGGCAAATAGATTTCAAAACACAAAATAAATCCTAAGAATAGTGTTATGAAATTTAAACGATACTTGATTTTAATTAGAATATGTTCGAGTACAATGCAATTGTAAAACAAATGAAAGCACAAAATTAAATTACCCTAAAAATGCCTGAAAAAAATGTCGGGGCCCCAAAAGTTACAGGGTCCATATGCAGTTGCCTATTTGATAACCCGGCCTTGTTTATAAGGAGTTTTGAGGCGACAAATATTAGGATAAACTAAAAAAACAAAACATTATACGAAACTGAGATAACGAATCATTCAAGAATAATGGTTTCAGTAGTTTGATTATAAAAAATACAAAATTACGATTGATTTCAGACAAAGCGGTTAATAATTTACAAAACTTTTTCTATTAACCAATCTCAATATTCTTTATTTATAGAATCGGACATTTTTTAAATTATAAAACAACAGGATGTAAAACTACAAAAAGGTTATTAGAGAAAATTACGAAGGGGAAGGTTTCAGAAACTACCTTTCCTTTTTTTTTCACGGCTAATTCCTTCAAAATATCTAGCTATATTTATAATTGCCGTATAAGGCATATAGTTCAAGACTACAAATTTAAGATGAGCTAATTAAGCTTTCACTTGCAAAGGTTTAATAAACATAATTAAAAACATTATTTATTTCAGTTTAAGGTTAATTTATCCTACTAAAATTAGCTTCTCTTCAGTAAGCAAACTACTCGTAATTTCTATATAATACTCATCGTAAAAGACTTACTGGTACAGTAGAAGGAAATATGCAATGGTATCAAATGCATGTTTAATAAAAAATAAATAATAATAAGATTTAAATCAACATTTTCATCATTATTTTAATGATTGCGTAGAAAAGAGTTAAATCGTTTTATTTCAGACAATCAAAATTTCTATAAGAGACAAAAGTCTTCTCGATATTCAAAAAAAAAAAAAGCTTGTAAATTCAACTCAAACTGAATTCCCATTAATTATTATTATATCCACGACATTCAAATGGAAGTATATACTCTTATTTCGCATCTGAACATTTGAAAAATCTTATTTTATTTTATCGTGAACATCCGCTAGTAATTTAGATTTGCAAAACTTTCTTGGATCTATTAAAACAAATCATGTTTCTGTAATGCGACAAAAACATGTTTTTTCAATAATTTGTTAAAAACAATAATTAATTGATTTTAATTTTTTAAAAATTCGATTACATTCTTTGTAGCACGCTAGCGCGGGCCCCTTTGGTGCGGGGCCCTATTTGGAGCAATCGGTTCAATCGGCTTAAGGCCGGCCCTGTCCGGAAGTATGGTAACCCTGTATAGAAGTTACCTTCATTATCAATGAAAAAGTAGGTAGCTGCACGCTCATACCTAATATCACAGTAGTTAGTATACTGAATTTAGTTCTTGAATCACATTATAGAGCGATATATTAAAGAATATGATACCTTGCTTTAGAATTAGCAAAGTGCATTATGGTTATTTGTAATTCAATAATATTGTTTATATTGTAAATCATATAGTTCAGAATGTACTTTCCTAATTATTTTGATTTGATTATCTTTTCATACACATTAATATATACTCATAAATGTTTAATATAAATGATTATTTAGTTTATTAATAACAAAAAAATTTAGCGCCATAGGTGCGCAAATTTAATAAGATGACCCTGACGTCAATTTGTCTCACAGACATCGGAAACTATGCACTGCTAGGGATGACGAATATTTGATGAACTGTTATTTACTACGCAATATCAAAGAAATCACAAATACCAATGATGAATACTACTGTCAAAAAGGTGTGATTCAATCATTGGTAATTAAATGTGTGTAAAGTGTTTCAAAAATTTAAAAAAATCAGTTCTTTTTAATATACTTTTGAAAAGTTTTAGTTTTTAGTTCTATTTTCTGTCGAAAGATGGCGCCATGGAAGCTCATTTTCCGTGCATAGAGAGAAGATCGTTCTTTGCGGTCACCCTTTCCCCTATCGTAGTTTTATTGGTATTTCCTGCGAGTCACCATTCGTGTTGTGATGTGCGTTTTCGAATAATTACAGCTCTTGTATAACGGTAGAAAGTCGATATAATCGTTCACATGGCCATAATCGATCGAAAACAAATATTCACATGGAAACTTAGTTAACTGAGATAGAAAAGGGAAATGATAAGATTTGTGATAGGGATCCATAATCTACGATATTTTAAATAACAAATATTTTTGCTATTGTTATTTTAAATATCTGTTCTAAATAAGCGTAATTTCAATCACACTTTTAATTTTCAAATTCTTACTGAATGTATATAAAGTGTTTTGAAAAAAATTTAAATAAAAAAAATTGTCGTTTGTATTTATTACACTTTCTGCAAAATTTTGTGTTTTTAGTTCTATATACTGTCAATAGATGGCGCCTGTAACGAAAACTACTTTAAAAAATTTCCAATCAGTTTAGTTAACCACAAATATTCCCATCAAACACGGAAGCCAACCTCAACGCAGTTCACTATTCAGAATCCCCTTCGCAGTGAATCACAAATCCGATCATTTTCCTTTCCGATTGTAGTTAGATAAACTGAGCTTCCCTGTGAATATTTGTTTCGAACGATTATTGCTACTTTCTATCGTTATACAAGAGCTGTTATCGATAACTATAATCATTCGAAAACGCATATCACAACAAGAATGGGGACTCACAGCGTCGCAGGAAATGAAACTGCGATGGGGAGAGCCGTGGCGTGACCATCGATAGTGACAGCAAAAAGAAAGTTCTGGGCTTAATGGGCTTCCATGGCGCCATCTGTTGACAGGAGTAAAACTAAAGCTAAGGAAAAGTATATTAAAAAGGAATGAAATTTTTTTTTCAATTTTGAAACACTTTATGCACATTTATTTGCCAATGATTGAATCACAACTTTTGACAGTAGTACTCATCACTGGTATTTGTGATTTTTTTATATTGCGTTGTAAATAACAGTTCATCAAATATTCGCCATCCCTAATTTGTGATTCAATGGAAAGGGAATTTTGGACAGTAAACTGTGTTGATGTTAGCTTCCGTTCTCGGTGGGAATATTTGTGATTAACTTAATTGACAGGAAAATTTCTTTTGAAAGTACTTTTAGTTGCAGGCGCCATCTATTGACAGTATGTAGAACTAAAAACACAAACTTTTGCAGAAAGTATAATAAAAACAAATGACAATTTTTTATTAAAATATTTTTTTTTCAAAACACATTACATACATTTAATAAGACTTGGAAAATTCAAAGTGTGATTGAAATCACACTTATTTAGAACTGATATTTAAAAATAAGAATAGCAAAAATAGTTGTTAATAAAAATATCGTGAATTATGCATCCCTATGCACTGCTCAACGTTTCAGTAGTAAGAGGAGCGCTATGCTACTGTGCTGTCTATAAACAGAATATATCTAGTAAATCACGTGATGTAACACATAGGGCATAATAAATTAAATTAGTTATTTTTTTGCAAAATAATATTTTGTGTTTGAGAAATTAATACCGGAAACTTTCAATTATGATTATTTTATTTACAAATAATAACCAAATTACTTTCTTTCTTTTACTAAAATCACTCTCTTTCCTTGAAGATCATATGGGATGAGCGCTCATGGCGCCATCTATCTGTCGTTACGGAATAACTGTAGTTTGAAGATATTGGTATTTCACGCAGAAGGTGCAGAAAGCAATCGGATGCTTTGGAAAAATTTTAGACTTATACAATGCATTATATTCGAAGACTCCATAGATATGATGTCCTCTCCCCTCTTTTCCTTAGTCACATCCACAGTTACGTTCGATTGTTTTCGGAATACTGGCATTTACGGGTATTTAATACAATTAAATGTTATTATGTATATCTTTATCTTAACATTAAGAATTAAACTATAGAGAAATCGGGAAATAGGCACAATATCCCATCTTTAATAGATCATAAATTAGTTGTTGGGAATGCCATATATCGATCAAAGATTTTTTACGTCAGATTTTTTTCATGATTTAGGTATTTTTTCCCCATTTGTATCCATAAACGGAATAATCCACATATGACGAATGTAAATTATCATCAGCCGTGGAACAATACGCTCGCGATAATGTTCCTTTATCACCAGCCGCGGTATATCTCCTAAATGAAATGAAAAAAAAAATCTTTTATTGCAAGACTTTTCTCAAAATTTTTAAATTGTAAATGACGCAATTCAATGGTTGAAACTGAAGTTTAACTAAAGAGATATTCGCCAAAACTAAAACGCAAAACATTACTACTTGATTTTAGCTTTTAAATTCAAAGCAAAGGAAATTGAAAAATAATGAAATTCAATTTTTGAACACAATATTTTATAGTAATTAGTCTTAGGAAATATAAATTCAACAATCTATAATTAGTTACTGGTAATATAAAAATATAAATTGATTTCTAATTCTTTTCTCTAAAAGTTGTAATAAAGATTTCAGCTGGAATATATTTTCACAGCAACGTGCCACATACGTTGCCAAAAAAGAAAATATACACTTCTTGGACTAAATTCTTCACCTTGTTGGAATTAAATTTATGGAGATCATTCTTATAGTCGAGTGCTACAATCTTTGTAAAGATAGCAAATGAGAATAGAACAATGATTAAAACTCTTATTCTTTATGCTGAATAATAAGCAAAATTAAATTAATTAACTTTAAAAATAAATTAAAACAGCGAGATTAGAAAGACTCAATTTATTTAATGAAATTCTGAATGTTGTAATAATTATCAGTTTATCAAAAAAAAATTTTTACTCGAGAAGATTTCATTTTCTTTCTGAAATTCAATCTTTTTATGTATTTAAAGGAAAGTTGTTTGATGAACAACTTCAAACGACTTCATCCCGTCAAATATTACGCAACAATAAGATGCGTAAAATCCGTAATAATAAGACTTATCTGATTGGTTACAAAAACTTTTAAAAATGAGCCAGTTTATAAAAACCAGTAAAATAACAATCAAAATAAAAAAAACAGTGATCTAATCATGAGGATAAGAGGTGAGAATAAAAGCAATTGTTTATAACTTATAGCTGGTTTACTTCCAGCTCTTTGGCAACTTTTAAGCTGTTGGTCGGCCACACAAAACACGGCACCATATTCCGCACCCCGTTTAAATAAAAGGTTATTAATCTGAGAGCTAAAGTTTAAATTATAAATTTATAGATAATAAAAAGATATATAATATGAATCGTCGTACGTTAAGATAGCTTAATTGGGGCAGGAGTAAATTAAAAAAAAACCCGTAAACTTTGGAAAAGTATTTTTAATTTTTTTACAATTATAGGGAAATTTTTAAAAGTTCAGGGAAGTACGCATAATATAGTAGGATATATATGGTTAAAATATTAGAAAGATATCTGCCTTATTTTTTGAAAAATTCAACTTTTTCGAAAAAAAAAAGAATGAAGTCGGAAAATGCCTGTAAATACTTTTTTGTCTGTCCGAATTGGCAGAGGGGAAAAAATCCTATTCTAAAAGTGTTGTTCTACAAATTCAAACAGCTTTAAAATGGTAGATTTTCAGAAAAACGGTCTGAAAACTAAGTTTGAAGTTAACATTTTGTCTCATATATTATGCCTAAATAAATTGTCCCCAGAGGAAAAAAAATCCCTTTGGGGAAAATGCGTTCAGGCAAAATAAGTGAAACAAAATGATAACTTCGAATTAACTATTATAACTTAATTTTCTTCACATTTTTCTGAAAATCGACTATTACAAAGCCATTTGAAATTGTAGAACAACCCTTTTAGAGTAAGATTTTTTTTTTCGCTCAGCGAATTCGGACAGATAAACAGGTATTTTCCGACGACGTTCTCTTTTTTCAAAAAGGTTGAATATTTCAAAAAAATAAAGCAGATATCTTTCTAAAATTTAGCCATATATATCCTACTATATTATGCGTACTTAAGTGAAATTTCAACAATGGGGAACTTCAACATTTTTTAAAAACACGTGAACACGTTTGTAGAAAAAATCATTCTAATCCTTATTTATAGAAAAAAATAATTCTAATTTCAAATATGCAAGTGAAATTCTACATAAAAATTTATTTATTTAAATATTGAGATCGAAAGATGTACTGAAATAACAGGAATCATGATGCAATCCGAAACGCACTCTCATTGGCTGAGTAGATTTTGACGTCACAGTTGACTTCCTTCGCATATTTCTCTTTCGCTACTTTTGTGCTCTGCTTTGAATCAAGGCGTTTGTACCAGCTAACATTTTAAAAATGAACTTTTTGGCTTTTCTATTATTCAACGTTCAATTTCACAATGAATATTGGTTTTGTACAAGGTAAATCGGATAATTTGCCAAGGATTGATTCTACAATGATAGCAATGTATTTCAAGAAAAATTCCGTTTTTATGCTGGCTGAGATACGAAGAATAAAAGCACAACGGCAAGATTTCTCCTTTTTTGTCTTATAATCCTCCTCAATGAAACAACATAAAACAAAAAATAAAATAAAATGCTGAACTTAGCTGAAAAAACCCTGTCATAACTCAGAATCCAAACAGTATCCCATGGTGTGTATACTAATTTGTAGACAGACAGAGTGCATAAAAAATAAAAAAAGCATGGAAAACAGAACCGGTGAAACAAAATTAATTCTAGCTTAACTTCTTTTTAATGTTAACCGAATTCGGCATAAAAAAAGAAAGGAAATCTTTAAACTCCCCCCAAAAAAATTCACTGAAAGGGAAGAAATAAATTAATTCTGGTAATGCTATTAAATCATCACTATCCCCATGTGGATGAATCAGCATAAATAAAAAAAGCAGGAAACCACTAAAGGCCAGCTACGTTTTCATGTATGTGTCCGCGCTTAACTTTTCATGTGAAAAAATAAACTTTTAAAAAATTAAACAAAACCGTGGTTTGAAATGTATAAAATAATTTTCTTTTTAAAATCGGTGCCAAAATAGAAACAATATTAAATCTATTTATAAACCTTAATCAACAATAGAACCTTAAAACTACACGTGGTAACCACGTGTAGTCTTAAGGTTCCTGATATTGTTATGGGGTTTCAATACGAGCTCATACAGGTACTTATGCGTTTAACCTAATCTTATACTTATATCGAAAACAGAACAAATATGAAATTCAAGGCTCTTCTTTACAGTGCTTCCTGATATTGTTATGGGGTATCAATGGTTTCTTAAAATGCGAATTCCATGTAATCAAAGAGGGGGGATAATAGAGAGGAAAAACAAATTAAATTTAACTATTTGCTTAAAAATATCTATTTCTTTTTTCCTGCTAACCTCACCTTATACTTCTTTAACTAACTTTTTGAAGACTAATTTTGATTTTAATACATTCATTGAATATAAAGGATTCATTTTGCATCAAAAATTAATTCTACGAATTATTTTGTTGAACTACAAATGAAAACGAATTTCATTACCAAAAAAGTAGTGAATTTAAACTAATTTTTAAGATTATTCTTATTAATTTTTAATAGTACTGTAATTTTTTTAAAAAATATAAGAAACATTCGAGTTTCCATTGAAAAAATTTATGCAATAAAATAACAAGAGCAAGTTTTTTTAAAAAAAAAAGAATTGAAAAGAAGGTGGGATCTTTTATATTTTTACCCTTTCAGGGGCCATGGCCCCTCAAAGGGTAAAAAAATAAATTCCATGTAATCAAACGTGAAAAAACTAATTAAATTTAACTTTTTGCTTTAAAATATCTTTTTTTTGGCTGCTAACCTAACCTTATACTTCTTTTAAAAACAAAAAAGATTTCGAATTCTGAATTTACTGTGCTTCATGATATACAATTTGAATAGATATAATATAGATTAATAACTCACGTCAAAATGATCTCTACAGACATGACGAATGCTGCTTGCTGATAATTCCGGATTAAGCTTCGGGTTTCTTTTCATCGCTTTTCACCACTTTTTGCGAATAATATAATTTTTTGGCACATTGATAAATAATTTATCGGATGCCGTTACAGTTGTATTACTAATTGAGAAATTGATAATCTTAATAGACTTACTCGGTTCTTCTAATATTTAAGCAAAAATAAAAGCAAAGGAATAAAAATATATTTTAGGAGAAAATTCAAATCAAGAAAGAAAGACGAACTCAACAGAAATGGCGAACAGAAGTAAAACCAAACAACTACAAAAAATTTTAGCAAAAATTTTTTATTAGTCTCTACTGACAATAAAGGAGAATGTTTGTGTGTGTTTTGTGTTGGCGCTCAACAGAACAGACCACTGGACCTAGAGCTGCAAAATTTGGCACGAACATTCCTTGGAGGGTGCGAATATGCACCTAGGAGCCATTTTTTAGAAAGTTTAATTAGAATTTTAATTAATTAAAAATTAAGCGAAATTTTGGTGTTTTTACTTAATGACTTCCAAAAATTTTACAGCACAAAAATAATTTTTCCTCCATCTGAAAGTGCAAAAAATTACTATTTTAATGATACCAATTAAAATGCAGTAAAACTTTTTCATTGTTGAAAGCTAAGTTAATATCCTAATACATTTTGCTTTCATATTTTATTTCATCTAAATTTTTGTGGAATTTGTAAACCAAGCTCTCTGAGATATTAGGTATATGAAGAAATATATCCAGTAAGCTGAATAATTAAGGCTGCTGTGTTTTCATTCTTTTTTCAGGATGTTTTAATTTAACAAACATGCCGCTGGCCATAAAATGTGTTGCGCCATTTTAATGTTGAAACCAAATGCATATTTTGCAAGAGGAATAAGACAATGAAGATGGCGCTGACAACGTGCAATTAGATGTTACCTGACATGGTCAGTTATTTGACTCCATTAGGCACATTTAAACAGACAACGAACATAACAGGTGCAAGGCCACTAAAAGAATACGTGTTAAATATCTACTACGATCTGCATACGTTGTTAAGAGAAATATGAATATAAATTTTTCAAGATTCTATTGAAATTATATTCCCGACGAACAAGCTGGTCGCCGAAGGCGGCTATTCTAATAAATAAATAAAACTCGTTCTTTCGGAAGCGAGGAAAAAATATAATAAATACATTTTTACATTAAATAATTACTTGCAAACCATTCTTAAATAATTATTCTCTATATGTGAGTTGCCAAATTGGCGACAAACTCCACCGCACCAGAAAATTGATCCCAACAACACAATGTGATTCGATCGGTTGCAATATCGAAGTTGCAATAGCTTTTTCGTATTGTCAAGTATCCCTAACTTGACTTTTTCTAAATAATATAAAAATTAAACCACTTAGAATTAAAATGCTGCATAACATCGTATATCAAATTACAGCTAGAAGTATGATTAAAACTCAAAATTATATATTTTAATTCATCATATTCAATAGTAAACTTGCAATCTACCAAGGTATGAAAAAGTGAAAATTTACTTTTTAACCCCCAAAACATATTTACCTACGTACCATTACCATGCTTTTCAAAGGTCAAATAAAAATGGCACACGCAAATTACCAATTATCTCAGAATCTGAGAAAAATCACTTAGGGTCAAGTATGCCTAGTTTCCCCTATCCGTATGTACTTGTACCTGCAAATAACATTTATCCGTAGGTGCTGTACCTCCAAATAACACTATCCTAAAAAATAAGTACTGTTTTTAGACTATGGTATAGTTTTAAACTGGGACAATAATTTCAATAGACACTAAAATGACACTTAATATTTGTACATATAAAAATTAAACTTTAACTTATTCTACTTGTGTTATTGAAAAGCAATACCATTCATCCGGGAAATTTAGAGAATAGGCATTTATTGCAATGGAGATGGGTTTCAAATCTTAATAAATATTTTACGATTTTGTTAAATTAATCTTGGAGGAAAACAATAATTGAAACTAATGTATAATCCTATATTCGTGCGGGTGAACGAACAATATTTACGACTGATTTTTTTGCATTCATTTCTCTTTCTCCTGAAAGAAAATGGTGAGTAGTTAAGATTTCTTGACAAAGAATTGATATTTGCACAATGCAACAATATGCGGTTTAAATATGTTAACCCTTTACACTCGAGAAATGAGTCTCAGTCACCATTTTAAGTGGTGTATCATATTGACGTTTCATCATTTCGATGGTTGAAAAACTACCTACAAAGTTGTAGAATAATTTTTCAAAAGAAATGAACTTACACGAGTATATTTTTTACGTTCCAAAGCAATAATATGAGCTCTTGTAAATCAGTGAATAAATATGCATCTAATTACTTTTCCAAGTGCAAAGGCTTAATCCTCCGTTATTGAGGAGTTTTCTGCTTTGTTTGTTTATATTTAAGTGCTGGGACTACGTAATTCCGGTGTTATGCTAAGTCAATGGAACCTTCAAAGCGGAAGTCCAACATCCCAGCAGATTAAGTCAAGGTTTTAATATAAGTAAACAAACCAGAAAACTCGTCCATAACAGCTTTATTTGAAAAAACAAGCTAATTTCATACGATTCATCATTGAACGTATTAGCCTGGGCGCACATGTAACTTTTTGTTGCCGAGCAATTTTGTCTCTGGTACGTTAGCCTGCACACATGGCGCAGCAACTATTGGCTACCTTTTAATTCTGAAAGGTTCCAGCCAACAGTACGACGACGAAACTTTTTTTGAATAATAGTCCAATGATTTGGTGCCGAAAAGGGGTGGTTTAAATAAAAGTCGGGAGGAGTTGTAATTTTTTTCCTTTACGTTTTTTGGGCGGCTGATTACGAATCTGCGGTAGTTGCGCCACCAATAATTTTTGTTAGAATGGGGAAGTTCAGCATTTTTTAAAAACTCGTGAAAACAATCCTTATTTACAGAAAAAAATAATTCTAATTTCAAATATGCAAGTGAAATTTTACATAAAAATTTATTTATCGAAAGATGCACTGAAATAGCAGAAGTGATGATGCAATCCGAAACGCACTCTCATTGGCCGAGTATTTTTTGACGTCACGTATGCATTCCTTCCGCATACTTCTCTTTCGCTACTTTTGTACCATGTTTTGATTCAAGGCGTTTTCACTAGCTTACATTTTAGACGTGAAGTTATTGGCTTTTCTACTATTCAACGTTTAATTTCATAATGGATATTGGTTTTGTATAAGGTAAATCAGATAATTTGTCAAGGATTGATTCTACAAAGAGGGCAAAGAAACGGAACACAAAACGCCGGCTCATAAATTATCTCATAAGAAAAGCTGTTCTTACCTTCCCTTGAATGCATTCAGTAACAGGAAAAAAGCTCTATACCATACCACAATAGACTTCGCCTTAGAAAAAACGGGTAGATTTTCAAAAGCATCACGCAGCAATAAGTTGATGAGGGGCCCTCGGACATTCCGAGAAGACGCTGCGATTTCTGTCGCACAAGAAAGAATGAAAAGCTAAGAACCTGATTTTGAATGATCTGTGAAATTTCGTATGCCTACAAAAAAACCCACCAAATGAAATCAAAACAAACCAAAAAAACCCAGTAATATACTTATTTCAGAAGTTCCGCTCAAAATAAATTCAGGTACGGCATTTTTTTAAAAATACATGTGTGCCTTTGAAAAATTAATTTTATTTTATATAGTTTTATATTACTCTTTTATGAAAAAGATAAATTATTTCCATCGTACAAGTATTAATTCTAAGATATTAGTTAATAGTAATTAATATAAAAAGTCTGGTAAAAATAACTTAAGAAACATATTTATAATAATATCCAAACACGACCGAATGCGACTAATCTAGGAATTTAAGAGCTACCATGTAAATGGCAAACCCTAGATGTGGGGTGAGATAAATTTATCTGCCTTTTTTTCAATTTTAATAATTGATAAAAAATTGATTTTTTGAAGACTGATTTTGATTTGAATAGACTCATTGAATCTAAATGGTTTATTTTGCATCAAAAATTCTGTGAATTATTTTCTTACACTACAAATGAAAACGATTTTCATCATCAAAAAAGTCATGAATTTAAACTTATATTTAAGATATTCTAATTAATTTTGAATAGTATTGTAATTTTAAAATATAGATAAGAAACATTTGAATATCCATGGAAATAATATAAGCAGTAAAATAACAAGAGCAAGTTTTTTTTGAAATCTTAAATAAGTTGGGACAGCCTCTGTGCCACCGCCCCTCAAAGGGTTAAAATATAAATTCCATGTGATCAAATAGAAGGAAAAAACTAATTAAATTTAACTATTTGCTTTAAAATTGTAAATTAAAATCTCACTTTATACTTATATTCAAAACAAAGCTGATATCGAGTTCGAGGCTGTTTTTTAATTGTGCTTCGTGATATACAATTTTAATGGATATAATATAGATAAATTACTCATCGGGTGCCGTTATAGTTGTATTAACACATTTAGGAATAATACAATACTTGTATCTTTCCGACATTATTTTTTCTGATGCGGTAGTAGGAAAATATAGAAAAAAAAAATCTAAATCTCTATAGCGAACGAACGGGAGCTCTGCCCTGTTTGGGCATATGTGATGTCAAATCCGCTTCGCGACAAAATGGATCGTTTTTCCCGAGTCATCTGAGAGGCGAGAAAAAACTGCCTAGAAATTTTTTTAAATGTTATTGTTCATTTTGAAGCATTTTCAATCGATTAGAAAAAAAATGCTGAACTCCCCCATTTTAGTTATAACCAAAATGCATAAAAAATTCCCGTTTTTTCCCCTTGTTACTCCAAAACTATCATCTTTTGGTACATAAACATTATATATCAAAATTATCAGCACAAAGTTTCCTGCAACTCAGCTGAAGAAAACTTTTTCCCTCACCTTATCATTTAGAGGGTACAGCTAGTTGAAGTTTCACGAATGTTTGTCTTACTTGTCAGCACAGCTTGAAGAATAACAAACAATCCTATCTATATGCATTAAAATAATCTATCATACTAATAAACTTCTGCCTTAATTAATATACGTTTTCTACCGTTAAGTTCTTTGAGCAAACAATTTTTTTATTAAATTATGAAAACTCTAAAATAATCTGCATAAAATTTCGACCAATTCTCTCTGCCCCTGGTATAACCTGGCTTTCGCTAGAAGGTGGTTGTGAAGTAGGCAACATAGTGTATCATCTCAAGAGTTTATTTTAATGCAATTGCTGACACTATTACTTGAGAGGCAGAATTTGAATGCATTTCATATTATGACTGTAGTTTCATTGGAAAAGCATTACATTTCTTTCATGCCTTTTCTATTTATTTAAACGAAAATTAATAATAGATCGTACTTCTAGTTTATCTGTTTCTAGGACACTGTTCAAACGAGTCATCGATTTCCTTGCTCGATAAATTTTTAAAGTTATATTTTATTGAGTTCGTTTGGATACCATAATACTCCCAGAGGCGGATTTTTATAATATAAGGCGTAACGTCAGACTCAGAAATAGCCAATTTTATATCAAAAATACATTTATTAGCTATTAACAAAATGAAGTTGCTTCACCGTAAGAGCAGTTTGAAGAACTAACTTTTAAGCTTTTTTAAAATAAACAATCACAAACATTTACATTACGTGCAGTCCGTGCCTCGAGAAAAATACATTAAAACACTGGTAAAACCGTCTTAGTTCACAATTTGATTGTAAAACTGAAACCTAAAACCAATTCGTTACAAAGGTTACAGACTCAAAATTGTTTTGAGCTCCTCCCTATATCCAATATCGTAGAATCGCCTTTCACTTAACACTACAATGCACGTCGAATACATTTTGAGGCCAACGCTTATTGTGCCTGTGCGAAAACCGATACTGAATACTCTTGAATAGCAATTTTTACAATTATTTCTGGCGCAGTATGGTCAACTCAATGGCACTTGAGCCAAAAAAAAAACCGTACACAACCAATCGGTTCTTTAAATGACTAAATTCCAAACGGAACAACTGTAATTAGCTAGATCATTTGGTTAAAAATTTAACCGACAGCGATTATCTAAATAGTTTGTTTAAAAATTAAACCGCCAAATAACTCTTAGAAGTCGCCTGGCAGCCTTTCCACAAAATAAGGCTCTTATTTTAAGTAGATCTACAGCAATAAGACATCAAATTTAATATTTTTCAAAGAATCCTTAATAATAGTATAATAGTAAAAAGCTTTACTTTGAACATTAACTAGCGTCTTCAAATGGAATGGTGACATTTTGCAGATTCCTATTAATGAAGTATTTCACAGGAAATCTGTCGGAACAGCGGAAGTTCCATATTACCACAAATAAACAAAACAGAAAACTTGTCCATTATGAGTATTATTGAAAACTGATTATATATTCTAAACTATTACAAAAATATATTTAGCTATGCATATCCGAACGATTAATGAAAATCAAGACGGAACAGGTATGGACGGCTTTTCTGTTTTGTTTATTTACAATAAAAACTTTAACATTACTACTTCCGGTGTAATGCTAAGTGAATGGAATCTTCAAAGCGGAAGTCCAAAAGTAATGCAAATAAAGTCAAGGTTTTTAATGTAAGTAAACAAAGCAGAAAACTCATTTTTTTGGATTCACAGACCTATAACTTTTCGTGAAATTTACGGCCTTATTCACCATCCATGGTTAAACCATGATCAGCGGTAAAAAGGGAATTTACACGAACAAGCGAATGCTGACCGAAATAATTGGCTGGATGTATACCCTAACTGGCAAGTTGGCGAGAAACTCGTTTGGCTCGAAGGCTGAGGGAAATTTTAAAAATTGCCAATAACAGAGAAATTGAGATACCATGCCAAAATAGCAATACATTTGTCGACGGATTTTGACCAGCTTTCGTATTATTATAGCAGAACCAACATTTAAACCTCAGAGGAAAGATAACTAGAGAAATCAGCCGAACTAGTTTTTTTTGGGGGGGGACAAGATAAAGTCACGTGACGCTTGGCAGAAACATCCCGTTTCCGTTTGATAGTTGTATTGATTTGTATAGCCGCCATTTAAATCCAATAAAGTTGTGATTGTTTAAATACAGAAATATAATGGTTGTGAGTTGTTGTGCCTTTGGGTGCATTGAGAGAGCAGTCAAAGGAGGTTCCTTTCACTGGTATGTATAAACTTTTTGTTGCTTTTTTTCAATATCAAAGAGGTTTATTAAGATGTCATCATATGTATGATACAGTTTATTCGTAAAACTAGAAATATTCACCTCTAAACAGCCCAAATACATGCAATAATGAATCTCAGTATCATTGTATATTAATAATTCAAACATTTATTGAATAATTACTTCTCTGAGTTTGATTAATTTGTGTTTTTACGAAACTTATAACATTTCTCTATTTGGTGATGTAGATTGTCGCCAAATGAAATGTTTGTTTTGGTTTCATTAAACATTAACTGCCAATGTAGTTTGATTTATTTTAGATTTTAATTGGATTAGGCATTTTTTTGTAAAGAGTTGCTTGAACTAAAATTAAATGTAATTTTTTAGCTAATTAAAAAATATATGTAATGTTGAAATTTTATTTTTAATTTTAAGTTTCAACAGTTTTCGAATAGAAAATTTAATGACTTTGGTTTTTTCCCTGTTAGTCATATATATTTAGAAACAAAGCTAATAATGACATACTCTGCTGTAAAGTATAAAACTTATTAAAATCATAAATTTATGTTTAAGAAATAATAATAAATAAAAAATAAAACTGCTGGAATAAATATATTTATATATATATATTTTGACATTCTACAATTTAAAAAATATATGTGTCTGTGTCATTTACTTATTTATTTACTAAGCTTTTAATTTTTTCATGTTTCAGGTGGTTATATATATTTTTACTTGAAGTGTTTCTCTGTTATTAAAATAAAAATAGAATATATAGAGTATTTTGCTAAATTTATTCTATTTCGTTTTTTCTTTCTTTCTTTTTTTATGCATGCCTGTAACTTATGGGTTATTTTTGAAAGTTTTTACCATTACAATAAAACATTAATTTACTATCTATCAGTTCTTATTTTATTCAATTTTGTTGTAGCTTTCCAAAGGATGAAGAAAGAAGAAAATATTGGGAGATAAAATTACGCAGAGAAAACTTTAAAGCCACTAAATCGTCCAGATTGTGTTCTAAACATTTTTCTCCAGATAGTTTTGATAGAGAGAAATTTGGTGGAACATGGTTGAAAAACTGCTGTGCCAACTATTTTTAATTTTCCCATACATGTAATTGAAAGGAAAATTACACGCAAACCATTAGTCAGGAAAACACCAGAACCTGAGCCTGTTATTGAACAGGGTAAATCCAAAAATTCAATGAGAAAAATAAATGTAAATAATGTATTTTCTGTTTTAAACAATCATATATTAAATCAAACTACTTTCGATAATCATATTATTTTTTAATCAAAAGTGTGTTATTTGAATATTTTAAAATTAGATTTTGTCATATTGCAAAATCAATTGCTGCTCCTTTGCAAACCAACAGAGTTAGAAGCAAAAATACTAAATTAACCATATTTTAAGGACATTAAATGTAAATTCTAAATCATCCATAAAAATCTAAAATTTGCAATGTTAAGAAATAAATTTCGTTAGTAACAACTGTTTTTAAATTAAAACGAACCTTTATCTTTCTTTTTTAGCTGTATGTTCCAAGTGCTATTTTTGTAAAAATACTGTTTATGTAGTTTACTAGCTTGAATAAATATGCTTATGACAAGAATTGGTAAAATTTAATTAAATATGAAAACATAATGCAACAAGAAGAACCAGAAATCTGCGTTTTGAATTATGATTACTGAACACTTGCAAATAAATACCATCAGATGCAAGAAACTCGCAACAATTGTTACGGGTTGAATCAACATAACATGACCTGTCGTCAGGCAAAAAGAGGTAAGCACGAATGCAGCAGGTGTTATAGTGTGTAGCATCGTTATAGCTAGATATTTTCAAGGTTTAGAGATCTTATCCCTACCCAAAGAAAACAGATTAAGAATATTTTGTTGTGATATGATTATCATTGCAATTATAAGTAAAACACTTTTACTAAATAGAAAAATGAAGGAAAGAGAAACTGATCCTAAAAAAACACTAAAAGAAATGAATAGGCAAAGTCAAAACAGTTACATTACCACTTAAACGAAACAATAAGAATAGAAAATGTGACAATATTTAATTAAAAAAAATAAATAAAATCTCAAGAGATAATATACTTTTAGTGTGCTTCCTTTGAGGTGAAAAATTTTACTACAAGGCTAACAAGGAAAAAAGGGGACAAAAAATGGAAAATTTACAATACGATAAAGATGAAGCAAATAAAATAAGTTGGGGAAGTAGATTATGAGTCAGATTTTAGAGAAATATTTTTTGTCACACATGTATATATCAAAATTAGTTAAATATTAAAGGAATCTTAGATTTTTAGTACACATATAAATCAAAATGAGTTTGGCTGAATTCTTGATTTAGTTAGATAATGAAAAGGTGTGGAGGAGCAGGAAGGTTGATTTAGCTATTAATCATACCTTCATTATAAAAATTAAAAATATTGTTACTTTCGAACTGCAGTTTCTTTCCCTCTTAATGTTTAACTATTTTAAATTCTTCAAAAAAAATGACAAATTTTATACTAAAGTAAGAGATCATGCCAGTCTCCCAAATAATGCTTGTTTTATGAAAATTTTAGGCATGAAATTCCTTTTACTTTTTGGCATAAAATTTCTCTTTGGCATATGTTCAATTTTATTTTGAAATTCCCAGGGGAGGGGGAAAACAAAAATATTGCATTGTCATCGAAATTATTTATAAATAATTTTTTGTCCATACAAAACTTAGAAATGCTTGTAAGATTAGTATAATCAGGTACATGCTAAACTACATTAAAAACTTGTCAAATTAAGTGGATCTTGAAGTCAAGCACAAAAGTCTGATTTTATATAAAATAAATGAACATTAAGTACTACCTTCTGAAACTATAAATGAAACAGTGTAGACCACAGTAGCACAGAAATATTATATAATATTTGCACAATGCTATACAATATTATGAACACCGAGGAACACTGAATACCCTAACAAAGTATTATATTGTATGTATCAGTATTTCCGAGAAACTAATTTTTTACAAATAATATAAAAACAATGTTTTTTTATAAAAATCTTCATTTCAACTCGGGATATCACTCGATTGGATGTTTTATTTCAAAAACTCCACTGGAACAATTATTCTTTAAGATGCTGAATATTATATGATACTATTCAATACAGCGAAAAAGATATTATGAATTTTACATTAATCAGCATTGTTCAATATTTTAAGGTGAAGTTATTCTTACGTTCGACAGATGGCAGCATGATAATACTGTAACACTATATTAATCAGCATAGAATAATATGACTGAAAAGATATTTTACAAAATGTTCATTTGAGTAATAATGTTTACACAATAATTTTGTTTTACTGTATATAAAAGGCGGTCCGGATTCAGCTAATGAAGTTAACCATAAAACAGCTCTCACATTTGGATTATCTATTTGTTCTGTGAAAAAAATTGAGTGTTATTCTCATCGTAAAAATATGCACGTGATTTATGTTGCGAATCTTGTATTTGATTTTCAATCAATACTGTTATTATAAATATTAAAGGAGTCTTGTAATATATTGAAAGAGGAATAAATAAATTTCAAAATTATTTGAAAACCTTTCAAACATATTATCATAATTACTTTTAAACTTTATTGCCTTAATTTATTAAATTAGCAAACTTAGATATAAGAGCTAAAATTGCTTCCTCTTTGACTTCTAATTTCATTTTGAACTCGAAATTGTAACGATAAAAGATAATATAATTAAGAAAACTATTCAGATTAATTGTGAATGAACATGAAATTTCGTAGAGATCCGAACTTTGTAACTACATTTTATTATCATCATTTACGCTCGCTGATAGAAGTCTCGTTGGTCTAGGGGTACGGCTTCGGGTTCTAAGCTTACTGTAAGTAGATGTGTTCAAAAAATAACGAAGTGTTACCCAGCAGTTCGGAATTAAGTGATTAATATTTTTCCATGCTTCTAAAATGTATTTTTAAAATATTCACTATAATGTTATATTATATAATATTATTCAGTATAGTACAATATTATTTAATATGGTATAATATTATTCGGTATAGTACAATATTATTCAGTATGGTATAATATTATACAGTATTATATGACATTATCCAACATTATGGAAAAAAACATTGTACAGTATTGAAAAAGTCTTACGTTTTACACTGTTTCAATATTGGGAAAAATATTGTACAATATTACTTTCTCGAATTTTATGATATAAGACAATATATTGTGCTACTTGGGGAATAATAGAAAGAAATTATATCGAAAATTATAACAAAAAAACTTATTGCTTTAAAAATCTGCAGTATCTATACTAAAAATATTAGATAATTATTTAATTTATGATTGATGGATCTTATTATTTATTTATTAATTTGTGGGGAAAAGAATAACGAAATTCAGTGAAAATCTAATGATCTATCACGTCCATTTTCAGAAACTATAAGGAATATTTCTATAATGCTCACGACTTGTAATGTTATCAAAACTACCGAATTTTCTGCCAAAACGGTGAGTATAGTCATAGGTATAGCACTCAGTTGGCAACCTTTTATTCCAAATTCCTATGTCACGTGATTGTCTTGGTGCTTGCTTCATTTTTTGAAGCCTTTCAATGGAAATGAGCTCTCTAGTATTCTTCCTCTGAGATTTAAACCGACTGATCATGGTTTAACCAACACGTCATGTTGTAATACTAGCTCCTCTGCTTTGAGACATAAACTTTCATTTTTCACAGGAGTCAGGGTTTACGCGTCCTAACAAGTCCCTTCAAAAGTCCTTGTTTTCTTACATTTAGTCCTTAAAGTCCTACAAATCCTTATTTTTATGCCCCATTTTAAAAGTCCTTACTACTCTGCCATATTAAAAATTTAAAATTTCACGAATTATCGTTTTTCGCATTCCTCCTTCGTGGCGGCTATAATCTCGGTCGAGTGAGCTCTCGGAATGAGGAGGATGACACTGCTCACCTTCCTACCAATCCATATCCATCGCATACACTTTAGGGAAATAAGGAGGATTTACAGATGGCCTTTATTGGTCCATGGTTCCATAGGGAATGATTGTCAAAAATGTTGCTTTACCATTTACGACAGTATCAAAGTGATAAACCTTGCTTCATTTTTTGCCTAGTGAATGCATGTAAAACTTGTTAATTGATTGCATTCAACATTTCAAAAATTTTGAAACAGAGAATAGAAAGAATTGAGAACCAGAATTGTACAAATTCAACTTCAGTAGACCACAAACTTGTATAATGATAAAGTTAGTGTATTTAGGATTTGCTGCAGAAACTAATAAAAGAAAAGATAAAAAATAAGGAATTAGGCAGAAAGGATATTTTCAATCTCAGAGGATAGTCGGAAAACATCATACAATGTGATGACATTTCATGCAGAAATGTCCTGTAATTACGCCTAGATAAGACCTGGGATTTTGATTTCGATCCACGAGTAATGGCTGGATCCCGAAAAGATATGGAAATAATGAAAAGGTATTGTATTGTCACATAAAATAAACGTATTTTTGGGAAAAGATTGCGACAATTTTGTTATATGCAGATTTACTGTTAAATATTGTAAAACAAAATTCGACTTGAATTTACTTCTTTCAATCAGAATGATTCCTGTGTTTTACAAACTTATTTTAAGCCAATCATTATGAAAAGGTTTGTAAGATTATCAAAATAAGCTAATACATCAACATGGACAATGAGGTTTTCGGTGGAACAAGGCCCTGGGTATAGAAGATATTTAAAAGATGCTTCTTATATTTTTCCAGCATGTAAATCATGGAATTTATTAAGCTGCCCTGGCTATTATGACTTTAAAATTACTAAAGAAATAGGGATGACTGCTTGCTCTTCAGCTAGAGAAAATGCATGCAGTATTTAGAGTGAAGATCAAGAAAAGACTGAGAGCAAGCTCTAGAGGGAGAATAGATTTTTTAAAACAAAGAAAATGTTCTCAAACGAGGACTACGCAAACAAATGAGAAAACAAATGGTTAGCTAATGAGGCTGAAAAGTCAAAAGGACATAGAATTTATTCATTCAATCCGCATAAACTAAGAAAAAACAATTTCTGAAAAAAGAATTAAAATAAATATCTTGGATGTAAATTGAATGAAAAAAATTTTGGAACAAAAGATATTTAATTTGATTATGGCCAGTTTCATGGGTTTTTTTTTCATCAATTTATTAAACTCATAATTTTGGGAGTTTGGTTGTGGTAAATTTGCAATGTAGTATGTTTTTCTCTTTGCATTTATCATCTAATAGGCTGAATTTGCAAAATAGGAGACATTTTATTTAAAATGCATTAATTCGTTAAGTTTATTCAATTTAGAATTCCTTATTTTTTGTTTTTTTAGTCCTTAAAGGTCCTTGATTTTCTTTTAGGCTGAACCTAGAGTGTGATGATACAGGTGTGTTAATATTTTTATGTGCAGTCATTGTCAGAAGATTTTAGGAATTAATTTGGTACTTCGTAATTTTACTGATGAATGAATTTATCTCATCGATAATCTGGATCTACCGAGGTGACGCTCTGAAGAAAAAATACTACTACTCGAATTTGAGCGGGACAGCTTTGTTTCTGTAATGTCATTGGGGTTGAAAGTGTTTTTTGCCTTTAAAGCTTTTTCTTACTATGTGTTATCGTTTTAATTTTAGAACTTTCTAATTTTAATGCGAATCTTGTTCACGTTTTCTTGACTACTCCCGTGGACGAATTAAACTTCACATGCAGCTTTAATTTCTGCAGTCAGTGCACTATATGTTGAATGCTATAATCTAAGGTAACTCAGTCTGTTGATAATTATAAGTTAAATTTCTTGATATGAAATGTGATGTCCATGTGGAATTTGCGTAAGTTTCAAGCCTGGAACTGCGAGTTTAATTTTGCTCTGTTATTCCAATTGATTTATCTGGGAACTGTTGCTGTTTTCTTGAAAGGGGACCCAGAAGGGTCTCCCACACTCAAACATGAGAATGATATAGTTAAAACATTTAGTTTGGATTGTTTGTTCTCAATGGGTAACGAGGAAATGCTTCCATTGGTTCCTAGGTACTATATTGATGTGACTCACAGTTTCAATCACAGTTTGGAACTTCTTTGAATATATTAGTACCACCTTGTTTGGCGTGATTTCTCGCTAGACTATTTATTTACGAAACTTTTGATTTTCCGACTCTATATAAATGGACGATTAAACTTCCATAGCTTTAATTCCCTATTTGTTACACTATTATGTAGAATGTTACTATTTTCCAGTCTGTTGATAATTACCAAAGTTAAATTTCGCAGTCAGCATGATTGTTAGGGTGGTTCACAAATACATGATATTTTTCCACCTTCAGATCAGGACACTCCCTCATTTTTACATTTAACCATTCTAATATTCCTCACTTAAAATTTTCAAGCTCTAATTCAAACTATAGATGGTTCTCATTGATCAGAAATAGTTTATTTGGGTGTAAGTGCATTGTGATTGTTTTCAAATTTACCCTAATTTATGAAAAGTGTTTAAATAAAGCTTGTGCAGTTTTTACAAGTTTTACAATATTAATAAGTTTTGTAGGAAATAATGCTTATTTTGAGATTTAGACTTGTGTTTTAGAGTCTACTAACAATAGATTGCTTTGTTGTTTTTTTACCTTTTTCTGCCTATTCTATTGCTATTTTTCCTTTATTTCATTAATCTTGGAAAGAGTCATTAATAGTAAAGGAAAAAAAGCTCTGTGAGTTCTTTCTTGTAAGAATTCTCAAGTTCGCATTATCTGTTAATATGTTTAATTTCCCTGGTCCTCTTGCATTTTGTGAACATTTTATGTTCTTAATTCCTTAAATTTCTTGCTTTTATTTGAAACTCTGAAGATTGTACTAAACCTACTAATTCATCAGAAAGGTACAAATGGACTTTGGAAACTTTTCTTGTTGCTATGCAATTTTGGAATCAATTTACTTCTTATTTTTTTTAGGTCTCCATAATTTTAAATTCAAGACTACTTAGCAAATTAGACTTCAATCCATGCTTTGCTATACAATAAAGCGCAAACTACAATCAATTGAACTGCATGTTTCTTTTTTTTTTTAGTTGTCTGGAAAACATCTTGGAGTTCTCTGACAGGAAGATTTTAAAAGCATTACAGAAGTTTAGTTATCACGAGCCCTGATGCACCTGAATTATACTCAATGGGTATTTTCTCTCAGGTGGATTACCCAAAACTATTAATGTAGTTACTTGCTTCTTTAATCATCTCTAATAATTAAACCTTTATCTGAATGTTAATCTATAGTTGGAAGATTCAAATTCTTAGTTTTCTTTGAGTTCAATTCATGAAGTTTATTTGGTTTCAGTATTCCTTGACAAACATTTCTAAATCTGTTGAAGAGTGGAATTTCCGGTGAACTTCGATGGTCCAAAAGCACCCGTGTAACTGCCAAAGATTAGTTCCATGACATTGTGATGGCAGGCTAGGCTACAATGGTTCATGGCTAATGTGTCTTTCATGTCTATGTCCCTTGTAATGGAACTAGTATTTACACTCATATAAAACCAAGATTTTCCTCTACCACACTCCATTGTTTTAATAACATGAATACAGATTTTCTTATATTTTATCACTGTCCACCACTCCAACTTTGGTACAAGTACCACTCAACTTTGGTACACCAAGAAGTTTTTCAGTGCCATTTCCTGACGCATACCGACAGTCGCTCAACTTTTCCTAATCCGAAAGATTCAGACAGCAGTTTGCCATCCCAATGAACGACTAAAGGATAATCAGGCTTAAATTCTGTCATTGCAGATTCAACATATTCTTTTCTAGCTTTTTTTCTGGATCTTTGAATGGTATTTCTGAAAAGAGGAAGCGTACAAGTATCATATCCCAAAGCTGCTACAACTGGAACAATTAAACGAAGTGCTTCTCAATCTGATATTCTATTATGATCTAAAGCACTAGTAATATGGGGGGGGGGGGGGATAGCTGTGCTGTAGACAGTGTAGAGTCCAATTTTTCCTTTTTGACATTACTTTTTTGGCCATGTCTTCTTGTTATTGTCTTGGGTTGAGAAACAGAGTTTTCTGAATATGTTATTGAATAAACAGCTGAAGTGGAAGCAGGTGGTACTTTGGCAATGATTTTTCTCTTTCTTTCTCCCTCTTTTCTTTTCCTATCAAGAATTCTTTTCTGTTCTCTTTTTTTTAGTTCTTTGTCTTCAGCACCAAAGTACATTTTACAGCTACCTCGTTGATTGATTGGGAATTCACAATCTTTTATTTTTATAAGATTCAAAGCATTAACATGGTCAATATGATAAAGAATGCCTAATTCATTTCTAAACAGAAGTTCTCTTTTTTGTTGGGATTCTGAGGAACGTCCTTTATTCTTCTTCAATAAAAGCCTTTTGGTATGAATTTCTTCAAGCTTTTCAATTGCATGAGTTGCAAAAAGCTGGCATTCCTACTATTCTTGTCATACCATCATTACCTCTTCAATTGTTATATGACTGGCATTTCTAATTGATCTAATTTCTCTTGGATGATGATGAAAATGCTGTAGGACCTGCTGTATTGTTGGTAACTGTTTTAGTGTAATTAATGAATTGATTGGTTATAATTCAAAGTCCATGATAGTAACGCGGTAATCAATTCTCGAACTCGAAACAGAAGACTATTTTTAACCAATGAGAAGGAACTAGTCTCATTTTGAGTCTTCATTTGTTCTGCTTTTGTCCCCACCTATAAGTTCTAACCATTATTGTTCTGTTCTAGATAGTGACACCGTAGGTCAAATTATCACTACCTTACTACATGTGTTTCATGTCTCTTGCAGTGATTCAGCTCTCTTGCAAAGATTTAAATTGCATAAAATAATAATTTGCAAAAACTGCTTTAAAGGAGGAATAATTTTTAAGAATTTTCAGTGTATTATGATGAGTATTCATAAAGATATCGTTTATCGTTCAGATAAATTGGATGTCCATGCTATAAGCAAAGGTGTGAAAAACTGTTGGAGAAAGAAATTAATGATGTGTATGTTAGAGAAATAATCAGAAGAATCTACAAACCTGGAATTGCATATTGCTCAATATGCTGCAAAGATGTCCAGTACGGCAAACAGGGATTTGTTGTGCTTGCTTGTCACATGAAGTCTTCAAAGCACATGTCAAACGTGAAAGCAAAAAAAGATAACTTAGCATTACCTGGTGAGTAGTCTTTGTTCGATTTATATATTCTGCAGTTTATTAACAAAATTTTTAAGATGCAGCAACCTCGAATAAGCGGATTACGTGGATAATCCGCTAAGTGGCTGAAAAAGGACCGTTCTCTCCTATTTTAATTAACTATTCTACTTTTGCAGAAACAATAAACATTACAAAACCACACTCAAGATTTTTTAAAACTGTCAGTTTTGGAAGAAACTTTCCAGTTAAAAAAAAAAAAAAAACTTTTTGCAATTTTCTGTCCGAAAACGAATTTTTCCAGTTTGTGAGTTTTAAAAATAGTAATACCATAAATTGCAGAATGTTTCTGTTGAGAATTAATAACTTTTTTTAAACTGAAAAGTATTTGAGTTTTTTTTGTATCTTTTTCATAATAGCTAACCAGACGCAAAGTAACAAAAAATAAAACCTTGATCTTTTTTTTCTTTCAGAAGTCCGAATATTTACTCTATAACGATGAAATAATTTCAATTTTCTATTTAAACTTTTTTTTTTTCAATTTCAAAACGGGAAATTGTAATAGCACAATAAAACCACTATAAAGTTAGTAAATAAAACTTACAAATTCTGGTTCTTCAGTCAGAAAATTTTTTTTCAAATTAAATTGTCTAGAAAACAAATTGTAGATCAAAGTTACTAATAAATTTGATTGAGTACTCATCGGCAGTTCAGCTAGAATATTGCGATCAAATTTTGAACACTTTGAAAAAAAAAACAAAAATACTCTTCAAATTGTAACTTTAATTATATAAAAATATGGAAATCCTTGAAAAATCTATCAATCGAAATTTAGATTTTTTAGTTAAAAGCTTAGTTACTCAAATAAACTTATAAAAAACACCTAAATTTCTAAATCTATACTTTGTGTTTTTCTTCAAAAAAATAAGTTAATATTTTTAGAAGAAATTAACATTGCGATAACAAAACACATTTAAAGTAAGCTTACTGACAGTTTCGCTGATTTACCACTTGAATTTTAATTTTTGAAATCAAAACTTAAAAACGCACTTTTGGTTTTAGCAATTTATGAAAATTAAACATTTTGGCTCTTGCAGATTACTTTGGTCGCCAATAAATTTTTTTTGTCATGAGTGTCCTATACCTGCATTTTTATTAAGCTACAGCTATTAAAAACTACTGAAAATTTTGTCTGATATACTGAGAAGCCTTTCCTTTGGTTGGCATCTCTGACATTAGAAAAATATGCTATTTAAACAATCTTCTATGGGCAGTTTTTAAAACGGGGGATATTTTCAACGCTTTTGTCTAAAAAGCAATCTTAACAAAAGAAAAAAGACTGGTGATTTTGTGTAATAAACATATAGTGTTGGTTTCATAAATTGTTCTAATCTGTAATTCAAAGTCTTACTCCCTAACTTATTTTTTCAAATTACTTTTTAGGTGCTAGTCAAACTGCAGCCCAAGAAAAATCAAGCTCTACTTATGGGTTGCATCCCATGCTTTCTTCAGCAGAAATCTCGACGGAAACTCGTATACCAAGATCCTTAATACTTTCGATTGACAGAGTTGTAAACAGTGATGCTATGTTTCTGAGCTTCCTGGCTGAAAAGTCACTGACATTTTCTCTTGCGCTTGATCTGCAATTTATCAGAAGAATGTCCCATGACAAAAAAGCATTAAACTGCATTACAATGCATCACACTTCTGCTTCTTACAAATTGAGGTTTGGTGTTTCAAAAATCATAAAGGAAAATGTGGTAGAAGATTTTAAAAAGGGAAAATTCTCTCTTAATATTGACAATTCAACAAGTAACAGTAATGAAAAAGTGGTTACTGTCCTTGCAAATTACTTGAAGAGTGAAAAAATTGTAACAGAGCACCTTCAATCCTTTTCTGTGGACTGTGCCAATAGTGCTTCCCTTTTTATGGGGTTTGTTTCCCTCATAGATGAAAATGCCATTCCTTTCATAATCTGTTATCTGTGCTATTGGACTTGTGTCGCGTCATGAGAGGAAAAAAAATCGGGACTAGAGGTCAGACTTAGGGAAAACTGTCCCCATCTATTAGATATGGATGGCGACTCTTGTCACCATGCTCGTAATGTGGTAAAACAGTTTTGTAAACCTTTCAAACTGCATCTTGAGTCTCTATGTGCAGACATACATGACTTTAAATGGTCACCTGATTTGCGTTCTGCTCTGAAGGAAATATGTAATGTTTTAAATGTTCAATACACTGTACCTGAAAACTATATAAGTTTTAGACGGTTATCGGTGTATAATGTGGCACAAGATTTGAAGTGTCTCTTTAGTGCTTATATTCTGTTTTTTCATTTTTTAAAGTCGGATAAAATGGACTTTCTTCATTTAGTATTAAAAATATACAAGGATCAATATGTAAATAAAGCTGGAAGAGACACTATTCTTAAACTGCAAAATCAGCTTTCTGGTAAAAATTTAACTGTATCTGGTGAAGAAGGGAAGTTAAAAATTACCCAAAAGTTATTTGGTGTATGAATTTTAAAACAAAATTAATAATGAGTTTCTATGCATCTGTCTTGCCTTCATTAAAAGAATGTCAAGTTATTTCAATCAAATGAACCACTCATTCATAAATTGTATTACAAGCAAATAGAACTCCTCATAGACTTTTTAACTTGTTTTATGAAACCTGAATTGTTTTAGAAAGCATGCTTTGGAATTAGCACAGAAAATTACCATTGGAAGTTTAAAACATTCAACAAAAGGAAATATTTGAAAAACATTGATCTACATTTTCGTTGTAAAATACAAAGTGTATTTTGATATGCAAAATACTTACTCTTACATTCTATAAAATATTGACTACCCAAAGAATTTTTTATAACATTTATAAGCAATATTTATTGTTTCATCATCAACTGTAAATGGATCAAAACCACACAAATCTACTGGTCCGTAAAAAATACATTGAATTTTTATGTTTTCAAGTCTGTCACGCTTAGGCCAATGAAAATTTCCAGCACCTCTTTCAAGAAATTTTATAGAAATTTCACTGTCTTCAATTTTAGTCACCTTCCCAATGTTAAAAGGAAATTTGACAACACTCTTCTATTGCATCATGTATTCTTTTGAGCACTTTTTTGGTATCTTTCAATGAGGAAGTATTTCTAGTTAACTGTTCAAACAATTTTGAATCGGTCGCATCTTCAGAGCATGTGCTGCTATTTTCTACCTTCTCGGATTGCTCATTATCACTTAATTCTTCTTCAGAATAAACTTCGTGCAGTTTGAGTGGTTTTAAACCTGCAATATAATTTGGAAAAGTTATCTTGATCTTTTCAATTCCATAGTGAACACAAGTTGCTCCAGCTTTGCACTTCATGCAAGAGAGGCATCTTGCTTGAATAACAGTTCTGTTTTCATTGCTCCATGTGATTTTATGAGTTTTGAAAGTCTCCAAATCCTTCGGTAATAGTTTTTCTACATTATCAATGTCTTCCAAGTTTATTTTATAAATTTCAATGTTACTAGTTTCTTTGAGTGCTGACACAAAAGCATTTATATTAGGAATATCTCTGCCTTGACTGACAATATTATCAGCTAATCTTTTGATACATCCACCTATTCCTTCGGGTGCCCCCTTTCCATGTCCTTTTTCGGAATAGTTGCAATGAAGACTGTCAACTGCCAGTTCTTTTGCTACCATAGTTGCAGCCAGATAGAACATGTTTTTATTTTTGTACTGTGTGCTGGGGCCATCACTTAGAAAATGGATATTTCTGAGAACAGGAACAATTGTTTTTATTTTTGCGAATACAGGCATCAAATGTGCACATATAGTAACAGTGTCATGCCGTTTGCTTTCTGACATTGTGTAGATTGACTTGTGTTCTACAGAGTTTTCTGACTTATTCCTATAATACATAACTACAGTACGTAATGTTACCTGTTTTCTGGAACCTCCAAAGTGTACCGATTGAATCTCTTCTCCACATTTGCATTGGTAATTTTCCCGAGAAGTCAATATGGGCAAAAACATCATCTTCGACCAAATATTTTTTAATACTGCTTGTCACATGGGAGTCATTCCGTGCCAAATCAACCAAAAAATTTCAAAATTCAACCTGACCATTTCGGATCTCAATGAAACTTTGAGATCATTCTCCTTAATGATAAAAATGAAAATATGTTGTTAGAATTTTTTTATCGTATTGGGTTTTGGTATAATTAATTTTTAAATTTTTGAAAAATAGTCGTTTTTTGCATGCATTAACTTTCTAAATTTTGAATTACTCAAATTCTATTCGACCTAGAGAGATGTTTGACCCCTTATTTTAAAGAGAATTTCATAAGATTTAATATTATATGCTACTTAAATATGCTTTGTGAAAATTTCTTATTTTCAAAAAAAAAAAAAAATTGTTACAGTGTTATAAGCTTTATATCCTAAAATTTACAGAGTGGGATCTCAATGGGATCAGGAGATATAGGTAATAAATTTAATTTTGTCATAACTAATAATGTAGTACAATTCTGATTTTAGTATAATTACACAACAATGTAGATTTAATTTTAAAATATTATATACATTATACTATAACATAATCAATAGAAAGCAGATAGGTCAAAAGGTTAAATCTTTTGCCTGGTAAAATTAATAAAAGTTTTTTTTACATTCATAGTCGCAGTTATGCCAAAATAGTAACCTATTCTTCTTTCATTTAACAGATAATTTCTTGTTTGCCTTATTTGTTTCTGAGTCTGTAAGTCGAGAAACTCTTCCTGTGGCTGTTGGAGGATCAACTTTTGTTAAAACCTCCTTATAAAACTAGTATATCAGTAAATTGAGGATATTTGAATGATAGAGAAGGGCCATGTGGTTCTAAAAAACTTATTTTTTACTTCATTCTCCTCTTACTTCTAACACACAACCTAACCACCACTTATCTAAGTATTGGCATGTAACAAAGTCAACAATGTCATTAATGTCCAGATCGTCACCGCTGTCATCAGGTGAAACTATTTTTATAGTTGATTCCTGTGAAAGTGAGTAGGTTTTGTGACTAAAACTCTAGTCTCATTCACAGGACTGTAACTGTGAAATTGCTGACTGCCCTTTATCATTGTTACTGCTTCAAACCTGCTCTTCAAGATCTTTTCCTTTGCCTCATATTCATCTGTAGTGGAATACAAAAAATTGATGTTGACAATATTTTTTTTTAGCCCAATCATAAAGTTTGTGCGGAGTCATAAATTGATCCTTGTAGACCATTTGTAAACTGGCCAATGCCGCTAATTGTTTAACAGTTCCTCCAACACTGTCGCATGCATTTTTTCCATGTCATGATGCGAAGAAATTCCGTTCTGCTTTGATGCCAAAATCTTTCTCATGATTACAAAGATTGAGAAAATTTGATTTATTTTTGTATTGTGATGCTGCTCCATCAGAAAAATAATTCAATTTCTCAGGTTTATAGGACAAGTTCTGTTTAAGGAAGTCAATCATGAGATACTGAAACAAATGTACAGCCACTGTATCATGCACCACACAATCAGAAATAACTAAACTTGGGTGCGCCTTCTTTTTGGTTTCTTCATCTACATAGTAAATCACAAATGGATGTATTGTTGCTTGAGCATTGTTCCAATGAAAGCCTTGTGCAGCATCTTGAAGTATAAATGTATAATTTTCAGCAAAATTGCAAAGTACAATGCATTGATTTTGAAGTAAATTTTCTTTTGAGTGTCGCAAATAGGAAGACTGTTGTGTAGCAATGAAAGAATGGCTTAAAAGTTTCGGCAAACTCTGAAATAAATGATCCAATAACTCTTCTGTGGATTTTATATTTTCCAGGACACACTTATTATCGATCTGCATCCACTGTTTGAAACTCACATGCTCAATGCTATTAAGTTCAAAGGCTTCCTCAGATCGAGCTTTCAAATCATCATTTCCTGGGCAATTAGCACAACTTGTGAAATAACATTTTGATGTTAGGGTTTTACAAATTATGCTGCTTGTCACATTTTTGTATGTTTTAATTGGTAGCACACCATTTGTCAATTCTGGTATTTTACACTGAGCCATCTTTAACTTGACATTCTGATGTATTGTGCTTTCAATGATATAATTTCTGGTTTCACTTTACTGTGTGCTTTTTATCATGTCGCCCCACCATTGTTTTAATTCCCTTTTATACACTGATACCACTTCCACTTGTGTTTGGCGCAGCATAGTCAAATCAATGGCTCTTGCACCATAAAACATCTAATGTATTGTGCAAAAACACACAGAATGTGTCCCACTGGCTCCAAGAAGAACACAATACTTGGGTCGAAGCTCACAAAATATAGAAAATCCAATTCTCTTATCAGGGTAATGCTCCTTAAAAAGTATATATGATTCTCTTAATGTACTTGGAATTAAATGCTTTTGAACATGTACACATTTGCCATCTTTTTTTACTGACAGTCTTTTTTACCAGGCATTTGATGACTAATTTCATCACTTTGATAGAATTCTGTGACTAGGTCTGCAATTGCAGGGTCCAGTGTTCTCCCAGGTTTTGGGTTTGGACACGACATTACACCATTTTCATTTAACCTTTTTTTTGCCTTTCTAGCAGTAAAATTAGACAACTCAATTTTCTTTAAAGTCCGGCTTTTGGGAAGCGTAGTTAAATTCTGCATTCTAACACTCTTGTCTATAGTATCATTGAATTTTTCTTTCAATTGGTTAATAATTTCATTGTCATAATTTTTTACAGTGTCAGGTTGAGAGGTACTGGGGCTTAAATTTAATATTTTTGTTCGAAAAGCTTCTGTCGCCTTTTTAATTTTTGTTTCTGGGTAATGTTTTTCAGTTAAACATTTTCTTTCAATAGGTGTTTCTTTGATAGCAGTTAGGCTTTTGTTCAAAGCTTCAATTGTCTCTATTTTCTCTGGAGTTACTGGTACTTCAGGAACATTCAAATCATCTTGTGATTTTGAGCTGTCCGAATACCAACCTTCTTGCTGAGTTAAAATCACTGGAAGCTTTAGCGTAGCTTTACGACACCCATAACATAACTTGTTACCTACATGTAAATTGGCTTTATGTCTCAAAGGATTTTCATTCACAGTTCTCAAATTTTTCTTGTGATAATCAAGACCAGGTTTCTTAAATGGGTTACAACAATATACCAAAAAATGTTTTGATGTACTTGGTTCATCCATGTTGTCACAAGGCTAAATTAATAGAGAAAAATTAATAATAAATTAATTTGTCTTCATTCAATTGTCATTTTAAACATAATAAGTAAGTATCACATAATAGGCCTATAAAGCTTAAGTAGAACTGACTGTGTTTCTGAACTGGAGAGAGAATCAGTTGTTCAGAACAAAGATGTAAAAAAATGTTATAAACACAGATTATTTTTTCACTTTGTTCAGAACAAAGATGTAAAAAAATGTAGAATATTTTTTCACTTTCAAAAAAAAAAAAAAGATACATTTAAGTGAAGATTTTAAGTAATACTGCTCCCAACTAATTGTTTACTCACTGAGATCTTAGGTGAAACTAAGCAAAAGTTGAGCTAGACTAGGCATGAGTCACACTGCTGCAAGAACATGAACTAGACAAGTCTCTACAGGCTTTCTGTAGAATGCCAGAACACCTGTGATTAGCAGATAGTTGACTCACACTAATATATGCAATTTTTAATTTTTATGCAAGGTTAGTAAATAATTATCTGTAATAAGCCCTAATGTAAATTGGTTACTCAATATCCTAAGCCTTTTTTTCTATTTGTTTACATAACAAAAGTTAAAGGTAGCCCTTACAGGTATTTAAAAACATCACCACACTTCTTTTTTATGTTAAATACTGTTCCCATTAAGATCCCGCTCTAAAAATTTCAGGATTTAAAGCTTTTAATACTGCAAAAAACATATTTTTTTGAAAAATCTTTAAAAAGCACCGAGTTAAAAAAAAATTTTTTTTTTTTTCGTTTACTTACTTTTGTCATATCTCCTGATCCCATTGAGATCCCACTTTGTAAATTTCAGGATTTAAAGCTTATAATACTGCAAAACTTTTTTCCCCAAAATTTAAAAAAAAAAACAACTGAAAAAAATTTAAATTTTTTTTGAAAATGAAAATAAATAAAAAAATTCAAATTTTTTTTCCACCAAGCATGTTCTAGTAGCATATCATATTAAACCTTATGAAATTCCCTTTAAAATAAGGGGTCAAACTTGAATACTGTCAAGGACTGGTTTAACCTTTGCTATGGAATTACCTGCTCAGTTTCTTGGAATGATTTTCACTGCATCTAATTGGAAGTAAGGGATAATAGCCTTTGTTGCTTCAAATCCCGTAGCACAAATTCAAGTCTCCCTCAGGGGCACATCTTCTTCAGGTGTGACGGGATTCACGACCCCGAGGTACCCTAGTGTCTGATATTCTTTCAAGTTTTTGCCTTCCTTTTGAGTTTCTGCTTTTTTCTTCCTTCCCTCGAGGGTAGGCGAGGGAGCTCTCCATGAGAAGCATTGCCGCTCTGTTTGCTTCCTGCTTCTCATGGACAGCAAAATACCCCCACGTGTTGGCCGTGCGTAGCGACCCATTAGACGAGTGGTACATTTTGGTCCCTGGTGTATCAATCGGCCGGTATTCCAGCCACTTGGTTGGTCTGCTCAAGGGGATCAAGCGAAAGGGTCACTCCTTGGGCTTGGCGTTAAGGGTGGTCACTGTCCCCGGGGGTGACCCTGAGCGTATAGGTTCCGGCTAGCACCAAGGTAAGCGCCGAGGCTGGGAATACCCAGAGCCGGTGGCTGCCTTCCCTTGTTGGGCTCCATGTTGGGCGGTGCCGTCGGGGCCTGAATTCTTTTGCATCCATTGTATGGGTAAATCAAAGAAACCTCCCTTCAGTGGGCGTCAATGTGTTCAAGAAGCTTCTGCCGTAAATTATTTTGACAAGTTTTTCATTTTGAAGCGGAAATCTTCAACAAACGAAACATTTCATTCAGTATCACCATTTCTGGTGGAAAAGGCAATCTCTGGATATCTTGGGGAAATCCCATCAGTTCGAGAACTTCGTTCTGGTGACTTGCTTGTTGAGGTTAGTTTTTAAAAGCAGGCCCAGATAATAATTAAATTGAACAATCTTGCATCCTTTCCTGTTACCGTTACCCCACATGCTTCGCTTAACTTTTCTAAAGGAGTTGTTTCATGTGGCGAACTGCTTAATACATCGATTGAGGAAATCACTGATAAGTTTGAAAGTCAAGGAGTCACTCACGTTCGGCGTATCTCTATGCGAAAAGGCGGACAACTCCTTGATACTAAGCATTTAGTCCTCACTTTTCATGGTTCCAAAATCCTGGAGTCGATAAAAGCGGGTTATATGAAATTGGCTATTTTCCAAATCCCTTGTGCTGTTTCAAATGTCAGCGTTTTGGCCATTCCAAAGCATCCTGCCGCGGGACTCTCCCTTGCGCCCGTTGTGCGGAAGCCGGTCATGACAGCTCTGATTGTAAGGCATCTGAAAAATGTGTTAATTGCAAGGGTTCGCACACTTCCTTCTCCCGCTTATGTTCTGCATGGAAATTTGAGAAGGAGGTAATTGCAGAAAAAATGAAAAACAATCTTTCGTATATCGAAGCGAGACGGATTGTTAAATCTCGTACGCCAACTCTTGGAACCAGTTATGCAACTGCTGCATAAAAGAAACTTGAAACCACAAACTCGCAAATCTTGCCTTCTGCTTCTGTTCCATTTAAAGCATCCTATACACCTTCCGAAATCTGTCCCAGATCTATTGACCCCGTCTTAAAACTCTTTTTAACCGATACTCATAAAGAAACTGTTTCATCTCAATTCAAATTTCCGGAAAGTAACAAAAATCCACCTGACTTCTCCGATTTCAAAACTGTCACCAATAGAAAAAAATTCAAAGATTCTCAGGTTTAAATGGTAACAAAACTGACAATGTATCTCAGAATTACAAAACCCCACAACTTCCAGACAAAGAAAAAGTTTCTAGTTTGAAGGTAGGGAAAAATTCATCTAGGCAAGTTTCCAATTCTGTCATCAAAACCAATCATACTACAGTCACTAATGATAGTACTAAATCTCGTGTTCATTCTGTTGACACTGAGCTTCTCCCTATGGCTGTTCTCCCACCATTAGAAAAAATAATTTTAGTCTCGGGAATCTGATGCTGATGCCGAGATGAGCTCTTCTAGTGCATCAGAAGGCGACACCCTTGAATATGATATGTCGAAAGATCTCGAGGACACGCCTGATAATGCTTGTCCTACAACTTTGCCTTCACCCTCTACTGCGCGGAAGCGGTAGTTTTTAATTTCTCGCATTTTTTTTATCCAAATGTAATGCAAAAATGCTTTTGTTTTCGTTTTTTTTCCTGCTCAAGCATTTTTTTTTTTACTGAAAAAGTTACGCTGAATTTTTTAACTCTTGACTCGGTTCGACGTCTTTCATGTCTATAAACTTTATCTCGTATTTCACTTTTATATTGCTTGATTTTAATTACTTTTATATCATGCGAAAGTGACATTCTTTTAGTACTTTAAGCAAATTTTCAATAACACCGTGTTCCTGTTTATCTATCATGTGTTTGGCGCAGTTTAGCCAAAAATGGCTCTTGCGCCATTAAACCCCAAACAAACAACCAACCACAAATTCAAGTCAAGTCAAGGGGTCAAACATCTATCTAGGCCTAATAGAAGTTGAGTAATTCAAGATTTAAAAAGTTAATGCATGCCAAAAAATGACTATTTTCCCAAAATTTAAAAATTAATCACACCAAAACCCAATAAGATAAAAAAAATTCTCAAAATATATTCTCATTTATGTCATTGGAGAGAATGATCCCTGAAATTTTCATAAAAATTGGAAATGGTCAGGTTGAGTGACTGGTTGATTTGACATGGTATTGGTTTTTAATGTTGGCTACATGTTGTCTATACTGTCTAAGTTGCTTGGTAAATTTCAAAACTTGTTCATGTTTAGAGCAAGTAATTTGCTCTTTGTTAGTTATTTGTACCAATTTAACCCCATTCTTAGTCTGATGCCCTTTTTTTTTTTATCCATTGTTCGTTTCTTATAATGTCTTCATCTGTAAATTTATTCATTTCAAACTCATTACTTGCACATTTCAAACGGGTTTTCTGTAGACATTTCACATCAAGTCGTTTATCATGTTATATTTTGAAGTAACTCATTAGGTGATCCTATATTAATTATTCCTAGCAGCTCCATTTTTTTCGAAACTATGCCAAAGTTATCACATAAATTGCAGTTGCAAGTATTTTGCTTTCCACAATCGGGTGAGACAATCCAAAATGGCCTTTCACGGCAAAACGCTGGGTATCTAAGATGTTAAGTTCTGGAAATGTGATGGTAAATTTTTGGTGCTAGTTTCTTAAAAGAGTCGGATAACAGCCTTTTTTGTATTTTCCATTTTTTTTCTTTGTAACCGTTTCTTTTATCCCAGGACAGAGCCTACTGTTATCATCTTGTTCAAAATAGCATTTTTAATTCTTTCTTTCTGAAACTTTCTTATTTTCTGAAGACCAATTTTTGTTTTCAACAGATTTTTTGATGTTAAAAAGTATCTGTACTTTTTTATGATTTTGCCAGTAATCATACTTAAAACTTCTCTTTTTGCTTAAAACAGATTTTTTAAAGTTCTCCTTAATCTGTTTACTTAATACTGCTCCACACTCAAGGTTTTTATGAATCACATCGGGAATCCGCCGGCCACTAAGCATTTTCTTTACTTCTTTATTAGGTGTATCTTCTTTTGCTAATTTTATCCTGAAATACCTTTGTTTGTACTTAAAATCCCCAATCACTTTGTAATTCTGATGATTTATTTGAACGGCTTTTAACGTCGTCGAATAATGCAAATCTTTTTCCGATAGCTTGATCTAGGTAACCTATTTTGTCAATATTTACGTTGATGTTTACCCCGTCAAAAGATTTAAGAAGAGCATTCGCATATGTTGTTTTACCTCACTTGAAATCTCCCTTTAAAATCGTCCATCTATTTCTTGGTGTTCCTCTGAAAAATGAATTTATGATAACGATAGTGACAGAATTAAATTTTTTAAAATGGTGCCTGGCATAAAAATCCGCTTCTCCGAAAATAGTGCAGTTGTCTATGTCTAACAGAGTATTGGCAAGTTCATTGCATCGACAATCCAAATATTCAAATGGTTTCTAATTTTTTAACACCATATATTTTATGTGTGTGAATTCGGCATCTATTGCATTTTTGGCTATGCGTTTTCTATCTGCCTTATTGGTAAATAATAATGCGTTCTCGCAATGTTCATCATGGTCTTCATGATCTTTGGTATAGTAAGACAAATATAGTTGGCAAGTTCAACTAGGGAATGTGGATGGTGTCCCTGAAACAGTTCACAAGTTTCTAATTACAATTAGGCCCGGCCTTAGCAAGTGCGGGGCCCAATTGGAAACAATTTTGGATAGCCCCGATTCCCAGCCAACTTGCATAATTTTTTGGATTTAAATTAATTTTTTAAACACGTCTTTGAGTAAGACTACAAATTATATATATTTTTTATTTTAATTATTATCTACTTTTAATCATATTATATATATTATGGAATTATTTTTTGAATAGAATAGTTCTATTTTTATGGGGTACTTTAATCTTTATACTAATTATTAGTATACATATTATAGAATCTTAAAATCAATTTTCCTCAAATTCACAATCAGGTGGCACCCCTCATATGGAATCAAATTTTAATTAAATCAATAGATCATTTCATAATTCTGAAAATATTGGAATTGTGTATTTTCATAGAAAATGCTTAAGTTTATAAAATTTCAAAACTATAGCACATCAGAAAAGAGAGTGAAAAATAGATTGCAAAATTCTATCTTTACAAACTTAAAACAAGTCAAGTTAAATGTAAGCGTGTAAAAAGTATGTTATAGATTCCTAGATTCCATATATCTGAGGTAGAATGGATAACAATAAAAACGTACTCTTCAAATGAGTTAACAACCCAAATAGATATGTAAACATTTTAATACATGATTGCATATATGCCAGCTTACAAATAGTAAACAAAATATGTATACTTTCATTGAAAACTATATAGTTACTATTCCACTAATTTTAGAGAAATTGCAGTGAGTTAAGAAACATTTTTATTTTTTAAAGAAAATTAAATGTATGAGCGTAATTATGGAAATAAATTTTTTTAGGACCTATAAAATCATTTAAAATTCATGTTACATACGAGTCTTATCATCACCTTTTATTTTTAGAAAGCTATTTTCTTGCTTTTTTCTCTGCGAAGTTTTTAAGAATTTTATCTAAATCTAAACTCCGGCTGATTTCAGATTCATTTGACATAATTCCCAAACTGTTCAAACGTTCTTGCTGAATTCATGATCTCAATTAAATTTTGGTCAGTTTCAACTTGGAAAAACTTCTTTCTCCAGATGCTACAGTCACTGGAATTGTCAAGAGAATCCGCAGAGCGATAAATAAATTTGGAAATGCAGTAGACCTGTTGTTGCAAACAAAGAATTTAAGAATTTCAATGGGATTTTGAATTTCCAGTGGAAGAATTGGTTTTAGTGCCTCAATTTCTTCACAAAGCATAAAACCATCAATATCGGCCAATTTTGAGGTTATAATTTCATCTTTTTCTTGCGTCAACTTGACCTCTGTCAAAGCTGCTTCCAGATCTGCTGCACATTTCCTTATGGTTCCTTGGACATCTTCCGAAAATTGTATAAAAATCCAAATAAATTTTTATGCTTTTTCAATTGTTCAAACCGCTGCTCGAGTGTTTACAGTGCTCTATCTAAAACGGCATTGAAGCATTGCACTCTGAATGCTGTTTTTGGATCTGGCAATGGCTCATCTACAGATTCATATTGGAATAACTTCCTCTTTCTACGTATGCGCTTGCTCCTGGTCTGGAATACAGGTTCAGTATCTAGGTCTTTTACGAGTTCAACAGCATCGACCAAGGCGTCATTAAACCCTTTTTCCCTGTACATCCTTAACCAGGTGCAAAGCTTTTCGAAAGAATGAAGCCCTGCACCAATAGTTATGTTGCCACTCTGAAATTCCTTGCTCACATAGTTTACTTGAAACAACAAAGAATGCCAAAAAACTAATGAGACAATAAATTTATAGTTTCTCATTTGCATGAGTAACGATTCAGCATCGCTTTTTGCTAAAGCATCATCTGTATTTTCCGCTAAATCTTCGAGAGCATTACAAACCTCAGCAGCTTGATATCGTATAGCTTGAAAGCTCTCCATTCTGCATTCCCATCAGGTTTCAGAAAGAGGTTTTATTGACAGACCTTTAACATGCTTTCTGAAAACAGTCCACCTTTTGGTAGATGATGTAAATAGCGTGCAAATACGCTGCAGAGTTCCAAAGAAAGTCATAGCATCTGGAGAAGTTTTTGCCATGTTTCCCAAAACTAGATTAAAATTGTGGCATGCATACGAAATGAAAAACGCCCCAGGATTTCTCTGGAGAAGGCGTGCCTGCACGCCTGATATATGTCCCTTCGTATTGGCACCGTTGTCGTATCCTTGTCCGCGTATATTATCTATATCCAGCCCAAGTGTTTCAAGTTTTTGTAGAAGGGTGTTATATAAGTTTTCTCCTGTGCTAATTTCCACTACTATAAACTGTATGTAATGTTCATGTATTCCTGCTGGAGCTTTTGAATTCACACCATCAGCAACATATCTAATAATTAATGACATTTGCTCCTGATGACTGACGTCAGGAGTACAATCAAGGATTACTGAAAAATATTTTGCAGCTTTAATTCGTGAAACAATTTCCTGTTGAACAGCTTGACCCATAATATTAATGAGATCATTCTGGATATTTTTTCCTAAATAGTGATCTTGAATTTCTTTATTTAGGATTTTTTCCAGATGATCTTGCATTATTGGTTCAAACTTCCCTAAGAATTCAACAACACCAAGAAAATTTCCATTATGGGGTGTTCCTATATGTTCCTCCGATTCCTGGAATGGTAAGTTTCTTTCTGCCAAGAACTGTACAGTGGCTACCAATCACTGAAAAACTTTATGCCAGTGATTTGCTTCCTGTCTAATTTCTTTTTCCAAAACTTCATTAATAGATTTTCCACTAAAGCCTGCTATATATGTTACTACATCTTCAATGTAGATATTTAGCTTCTTGAATTGGGAATAGTCTATGGGAGTTTCCTCAACATTTCCCTCGGTAACTACATTGAAATGTGAATACTTATTTATACCTAAGGTGTAATGATTAATTGCAGAAGTTACATTTAAGATGTTTGTTTTGTCTAAGGGGTGGTCTAGAGTCTTATTTGGTGGTGGGATAGTAAACGTATATATGCAGCCGAAAACTGTTTTATAGTGGGATTATTATTAAAACCGCCTCTACTGTGTATTGCACTAAAAAACATCTCCAAATGATCCTGAGAAAATTCATTCGTCATTACGAATTTCAAAGATTTTTTTTTTTCTATTAAAAATGTATACAATGATTTTATGCTTGCAATGCATGTTAAAAATCCCAAAAAGCCAGTTTTCCTATTGCTTTGTAAGATAAGAGGACCATCTGAGGATATTCTCAGATTTCTTATGTATGCTTCTGCATATAAAAAAAATTTCAAAATTTTTTCCACATTGACGGACTGCATTTGTCCTTTTAAACCTTTCGCTAGCAAATTGCGGCTGTTCATGACATCAAAAAGATTGTTACAACATTGTATAAATTCAACTGTTGCTTCACAACCTTTGAATTCAGGAAGATTTGCACCTTTCTCTAAGTACAATAGCGCATCAGCTACACTTGCACTTAAAAGTTGTGTCGCAAGTTTAACTTTCATCATTTCTCTCTTCCACTGAATGTGGCGGGTTCGGACTTTTGTGGCTGCTAGGAGCCCTTCCTCTTTTTGAAATTTGTGTAACGACTCAATATAATCCCATTTTATTATTCTTGGCTATCAAAAATTGAACCCTTAGAGGCCAAGGTATTTCTGACCAATTTTATCATATGACACGGATCGAGGATAATATGGACATCATTGCCAGATATGGGATGTTTAAATGAAGGAACTAAATTTGAGGCATTACTACTAGCACCCAAATATTGGGCAGTACTTAAATTAGTGCTAGTGCCATCGAATGTTAACGTAACAACTTCAATACCCGTTTCATGAACATTTTTTAAGCATTCTTGAATAATATTAGCTCTTTCTTGAGCGATTAATCAGAAAATACCATTTACACAATTCAGCATGAACGTATATGCCTCAGTTGCAACTGGCAACTAATTGTCATCAAGTCCTGATCCGAAATCGACATAACCGATGAACTTGTCTTTATTCCAATCTATGTGTTTTTTAATTGACATCTCGCCAACTATAAGGGCACATATTACGGTTTTATTTAATTTTGTTGCTTCGGAGACTTTCATTTTTAATGCTGATAATGCTGCATTTGTGAATCCTGGAGAACTATCAATTAGACTGGTACCATTTTCTCAAAATTGTAAATCAAATGAGAGGACAAAATTAAATTACCCTAAAAAGGCCTGAAAAAAATCGCGGCGCCCTAAATGTTACAGGGTCCATAGGCAGTTGCCTACATTGGCTATTCGATAACCCGGCCTTGTTTATAAGGAGTTTTGGAGCAACAAATGTTATGATAAACTAAAAAAACAAAACATTATACGAAACTGAGATAACGAATAATTCAAGAATAATGGTTTCAGTAGTTTGATTATAACAAATACAAAATTTTAATTTTCAATTGATTTCAGACAAAGTGGTTAATAATTTACAAAACTTTTTTATTAATCTCAATATTCTTTATTTATAGGATCGGACATTTTTTTTAAATTATAAAACAACAGGACGTAAAACTACGAAAAGGTTATTAGAAAAAATTACCAAGAGGAAGGTTTCAGAAACTACCTTCCTCTTTTTCCCTGCTAATTCTTTCCAATTATCTCTAGCTATATTTATAATTCCCGTATATGGCATATAGTTCAAGACTACAAATTTTATATCAGCTAATTAAGCTTTCACTTGCAAAGTTTTAATAAATTTAATTAAAAACATTTATTTCAATTTAAGGTTAATTTATTCTACTAAAATTAGCTTTTCTTCAGTAAGCAAACTACTCGTAATGTCTATAAAATACTCATCCTAAAAGACTTACTGGTACAGTAGAAAGAAATATGCAATGGTATCAAATGCATGTTTAATAAAAATAATTAACAGATTTAAATCAACATTTTCATCATTATTTTAATGATTGTGTAGAAAAGAGTTAAATCGTTTTATTTCAGACAGTCAAAATTACTATGAGAGATAAGTCTTCTCGATGCTCCAAAAAAAAAAAAAAAAACCCTGCTTGTGGAAATTCAACTCAAACTGAATTCTCATTAATTATTATTATTATTATGTCCACGACAACGGAAGTATATATTCTTATTTCGCATCTGAACATTTGAAAAATCTTATTTTATTGTGAACATCCGCTAGTAATTTACATTTGAAAAACTTTCTTAGATCTATTAAAACAAATCATGTTTTTTAATGCAACAAAAACATGTTTTTTAAAAATAATTTGTTAAAAACAATTAATTGATTTTAGTTAGAATAAATTTGATTGCATTCTTTGTAGCACGCTATCGCAGGGCCCTATTTAGAGCAATCGGCTTAAGGCCGGCCCTGATTACAATTATAAGGCAAATTCAGGAAGCACATAAAAACGAGGAACAGAGCAACAACAACTTCTTTCTTCTACTCTCGAGAGATGTTTCAGCAGGTTGAGGATAGAGACGAAGGATAATATCCAAATGAGGGTACAACCAGAGAGAAGAAACACCATGAACAGTGTTACCCCTGGAGTCCTAGACAACTATTGTATAATAAATAAAGGTTTAAGATATATCAGCAAGTTCAGGTTAAAGGGAACTACATTTTCTGTTTTCTACTCTGAGATGTATAGCGAGATCAGGTAGTAGACGTAGGTGAATAGAAACGTGAGGTTGGAGACCTTTATAACTAGTGTCTAATCATAATATGAAATGTATGAAGTAGATGAGGATAAAGGTTAGATAGTTCCAGTTTATTTTTTGTCACTGAGGAGAAGATTCAACAATATAAGAGTACGGATGCAGGTGTAGTGGCGTATCGGGATGGAATCACAGATGAATGGAGTATAATCACAATAATGATATGAAATATACAAGATAGAGGATTACAAGGGCAGAGAATTTAAAATTTCTTTCTTCTACACTTAGAAGATGTTTCAGCAACGTCAGGTTGGAGATGTTAAGGTTTATAAGGATGAACTCGCAGATGACTGGATTATAATCACAATAATAATTGAAAGTTTATGAGGATGAACGGCAGAAAATCTAAAATTTATTTCATCTTCCTCTTTGAAGATGATTTAGCAAAATCTGGATGAATACGTAGGTTAAGTGGAATACGAGGGTGGAGATCTTGGTAGCTAATGTCTAACTATAAACATGACATTAAATTTATGTGGCAGATGAGGTTGAAGGGCATGGAGTTACTTTACTGACGAGATGATTCTGAAATTACAGGATTGGTACGCAGGTGGACATCCAGATGTGGACTGTGTTCAGGGAGAACACAGAATTTAATCGCAATAATGGTATCAATTTAACAGGAAAGTTTCAATCATAAGCAGAGCAGGTAGAATTTCATTTTTCAACACTGAGGAGATGTTTGAATGAGACTAGGTTGGAGACGTAGGCGAATTGGCAAGTGAGGATTTACTCCTAGGTAACTCGGGTAATGATGTGATATATATTAGTAAGATGAAGGGTAGCTACAATTTCTTTTTCACATAGTAGATTTATCAACAAGACAATCCGTATTAGATGGACTATGCTGATGGATTATTCAGTTATTCTTTTTAAAATTTTTCTATTTTAAATGGTTTGAAAGAATAATTTTTAAATAGGCAAGGTTTTGAGAAATTTAAAGATTCCTTTGTCCAATACATATGTAACTTATAAGTCAAATATTACTTTTGATTTTCGGATTCTTTTTGAATAGTATGTTTTTTCTTTCTTCTTGAGTTTCATGGTTTTATTGCTATTGTTTTTCGTTGGTCGTTTTTTTCTCATTTTCGGATATTATGGGTTTTGGCTTTTCATCATTTTTTTCGGTTGCTATCTTTTCTTATTTTTATTTAATGGCATTGGATTGGGTTCTCTGACAGGTATTCCTCTGGGAACTCGGGGATCTAAAATTTCCGGCAATAAACAGTGAAAATAAAAATGCTTAAGTTTAGGCAGAATACTTTTCCAAAATGTTTCATCTCTTTCTATGCGTATGGTAAGGGAGTATTATCTACACCACAGAGACAGATCACACCATTTTCAGTTTATGTTTAATTGCCCTTGAATTTGGTAAAAAAAATTGTGTGATGTAGGAAGAAACACATCTTTATTTTCTTTGAATTTTTTGCCGAACTTCTTATTCCATTCATGAAATTCCTGCAAGGATTTTGTTTCTCTTGCTGTATAAGCGCATTTGATTTCGACTAGTCTTTCAGATCCAACTAATTCATCTGGTGAGATACAAAGAAATGGATTATTTGGATCAACAAATAAGCCACACTTTGAAACCAATACGCTATTTTGAATTTCGTATTGGTTGCGCGGAACATCCTCATTCGCCAAGCCGTACCTCATAGCTTTTGTTTTGATCTGGTCTCCATACGTTTCACCAAATTAGAGAAAAGGGTTGAAGATCTTTTGTTGGCAACTTGTTTAAAATAAGATGATGGGAGCCGAAATGATTTCTCCTCTCGCCATCTTTCAGAACACGCTTGTTCTCTAGTCTGAATTTCCAGATCGTCGTTGTTGCTAACTAATAGCTTGTTCATATGGTCACTCAAAAGTATCTGATACATTTCTTCTGTGATGCCTGGCTTTTTTGGAAAATCTCCATAATTTTTGTCCCCACCCTTAGGTATATGAGAATATTTTCTCTGTTTACGTCTTTCTTTTTCTTTACTGAAGAACTGGCGCCGTTTTATTCTTTTTAAATGTGCATTGTTCCTGCATTTTAAGTATTTTCTTAGAGGAGTTGTGGGACTTTTACCAGTAACAACTTCATTCACCTGCTTGTGCCATTGCTGGGCAGGTTGCTGACATGCTAAAGATGCAATTTTAGCTCTTCTGCCTATACTTCCAGCAGGATTGGCTTTTGCGCCATTAAATCTCAACCAACCAACCAGCCTATACTTCCAGCCTTTGCAAAATCAATTCTTTTACCGCCGAATGTTTTGCAAAATTGGTTCCTGTTATTTTCGGCTGGGTTGTTTGTAACATTGTAAATTAACGTATTGCTGCAAGATACCAATGCTCTATTGATTTCCTCATCTATCACTCTTAGCATACCAGATGACTCCATTAAAGATAATAGCTCTGATGATTCCTCCAACATTTTATTTGTGGGATTGGACTACTAATACGCATGCGCTTTGATATCTCCAACGTTATGTACAGAGAAAATTTTCCGAGATTCAGTCAGAGCGCATGCGCACAACGTTGCTTCTTCTCCGTCAACGCAATGCAGGGTAACAATATACGTAAGCAAATCGCTTTCGCCGAGTTGCGATCAGCGACATCTAGTGATGGAAGTCGACGTAAAAAGCTTTTAGACGGCCACGTTAAATGGTGGGTTGAAAGAAAGGAAAGGTATCCTTTACTCTCAAGGATGGCTAACCTGGCTAATGGATGGCTTGCTCTGCTAACGTGTTTTCATGGCCCAAAGGTTATACTGCATCTTTTGTATGATTAAGGTTGTCAGAAACAACGTAGTTTTTATGTTCTAGTTTTTCATTATTTCTATAATATACAATACAGGTAAATAATGTTACTGGATTGAGTTTCAGTGAGCTGCCATAATTACCCCTTGTTGTTTTATCGTAAAATTTTCCGCAGTCGTCATGAATAATTGTATGCCCAACCTTTAGGGTTTCTTTGAGGTATTTAAACTCTGCAAGTTGTTTTTGTGTGGTGTAAACATGCAAAGCTGAAGGGTTCAAAAGGCTGATTAATTCTTCCTTTGTGTTGTAACTCGCAAACAATTAGTTCTTTCTTCATCTTTCCTTCAATTCGTTTCTATTGGTAAAAGTTAGTCTCCATATCTTCTTCAAGGTCATTTTCATCAAAATTTTTTAACTTTTTTTACCCATGAATCTTCTCCACATTCTTTACAATTTCTTTTACAACAATTTAAAGATTTGTTGTCACAGACTTTTCTTTAGTTGGCAATTTCACAGTTTTATTGATCTTATTTAGACAATCTAGTAGTATCTCAATATTTTGATGGTGCATACACATGCAAACTTCGTGATCTCTCTGAGATACTGGAAATACTTCTGTAGCATATGTACTAAACCCTATGTATATTTTGGCTTCTTCTTTAAACAGTTGATATGCTTCTTTCAACTTCATTATTAAAATTCGTTTTTGATACTTAGTAAAGGATCCTCCTTTACAGAAACGTATTCTTTCTTTCCTGGCTAGATTCTGCTTAACGAATCTTGTTTGTAAAAGTCAATCACTTCCTTTTTTTGATCGTCTGAAAGTGCATCGATCCTTTTCTTCCGAGCTTCCTTTCTTTATTTACGCCATCAAAACGTTATGTTTATCCTCCAATTTCGTGACTCCTAAAATTATTAGCTTGGATCGTATAGTTGATTTCATCAAGCAAGCAAGTTCCGAATAATACAAAGAATTTATTTACGACATATTCACAATACCGATATGACAATATAAGATAATATTAGCCTGGCTGGTGAGCTTTTATATTTTTAACTCGAATATCTATGGAGGTCTGCTTCTATATTTTAATGTTATTGATTGCCAAAAATTAATAAAAGGAGTGACTTATCTGGGACATAGAAATGCAGTCGGGGGCGCTTTATCACGATGGCATGTCATCCGACATCCGGTCGAGTTACGTCGTTTTTTATTTCAATTTTATCTCATCCACAAACATCGTTCATCCTTCTTCGCCGGCCACCAACTTCCCTTCTGTCTTTTTCTTCTTTCATTCACTTTTTCGTCATCCTCAAAGAAATCGCCAACCCCCAGTTTTTCTGTTTTGCAACCCACTCTTTGGCATTCAGCTTGGCCCAACATTATCCGCTGTCATTGGTTGGCTTCTTCATAATCCGTAGCCATAGTAAACAAGCGCCCAAGTTGACAATATATTTTTTTTAAAATTGCATCCCTGAGTCACTCACCGGATATGATCCGCTGATGGAATTTTTAATGAGTCATGTAAGTATTCAATTTCTCACCAGCCGACTTTACAAAATAAAATGGCGAACCATATGAATATTTCACACAGCAAATTAACTTCGAATCTCGCCGTACTTCCGGCTACGTAATGAATTAACCAGTGAGATTCGGTTACGTTTCAGTGGCCGACCGACTTTATTAGAATATCCAACAGATTTCACAGTAGAGGAAATATATTCGAAGGCCATGGATGGAATTTTCTCATCTTTAGAAGTAAGCAGTTTAAAGGCAGAGTCAATAAGATTTAATTCGCATTCCTCAGCAAGAATTGGGAGGGCAAACGAACCAAATTTTCTATGACCGTAAAGGTAATTATTGCTCGCTCTTTCTGGCAAGTTAAGTGTCTCGTTGATGGCTTTTCTCAACGCTCTGTTCGCATTGGAAACTGAAAAGCAGGGTAAATAAATTACTTCCCTTGGATGAGAATTCATGCACTGGAGAGGCCAGATTCCATAATTGCCCTGTCAGTTTCGTAAAGGTCGTTGAGAGACTGATAATTTGGACAAGGGTTGAAACCCAAGGGCTTGTCAAGAAATTTATGAAACTCCTTCCATAATAATGGATAGTGGATAGCTGAGTACCATTAATTGTGAATGGAGTGTTTCCAGTACCAACAGGTGAGCCAGCAAAATGAAACGAGACAGACTTCTTAGGGAAAAAGATTCATTGAACGAAACAGCCCGTCAATCTCTGTTAAGAGGACTTTGAAAGATGGTGCAAGCAACCATACATCGTCTGCAAACGCAAGGGTACGGTGACCAGGGTTATTACGCTGGATTTTTCTTATGACAGGGTCGATACAAAGGTCAAGCAGGATGCCACTGATGGGACAACCCTGCTTGACACCACTAAGAACCGGGATGTAATTGGTAGCGCAAGGGTCGGGCAGGACTTTGGTGGATGAATTGGAGTAGATGTTGATCACCTGACGGTCTGGAGGAAGGGAGAGAGGAGTTCATTCCAGCAGAAAAACACAGAAGAAAGATTACGCACAGCAGCCTTCAAAAGAAGGCCGCTGTGCGTAATCTTTTTCGGTCTTCGTATGCCGTGTTTGACATCTAGGTGGGATTCCAAGTCACCGCTTACAATCTCAATAAAATCACAATTGCGGCAGGAATGCCTTTTCTGAATGTGAGCACGGAGGCCCCCTTCTTTACGTTCGACAAAACTGCAAGCAGGGCAGTTTCTAATGGGGCTGGAACTAGGAGAAAGAAGAGAGATTTCAGGTCTCTTGCGCTCCTGAGCATTAGATTCCGTAGCCAGAGGGCTTTGGAGGGAAGCAAGGGTCTGAGAGGAATCAGTAGGAGAGGAGAATACTGGTGAGTGATTCTGCATCATATAGATGTCAAGAATGTCTGCGGGCGCAGCAAGATGTTGACATTTGGTGCACTGAAGTCTGATCTCTCTGCGGGAGCCGGGCAGGGTACATATGTTGCAAATAGACGGCTTCAGCATGCAACATTTCACGATAGGAGGGACATTCGATACCAGAAGGGAACCAGCATCAGAGGAAGATGAGTCGGGAGGGATATCCTCAATAGGATACCTCGAGATTTGAAGAAGTGACATCAGCAGGAAGAACAATTTAGACCTTATTAGCAGGAGCAGAAGGAGGAACAGGACGCTGGTGCTTTTCAAACAGACATGAGTGGTACTTCTGATCATGAGCCTCAAGGTCAACAGAGTTCAGTGAAAGATCCCAAGTAAAAAAGTCAGCAAAAAACCTTAAAAAAAAATACCTCCAGGAAAACTGCAGGTATTTTGGACAAAAAAAACCCCTGCATTTTTCCTGAAGGTTTTTTGCTGGCCTTTTTTCAGATGAAAATCCCTTGCATCTTGCCTGCATATTTTTGTCCGAAATGCCTGCAATTTTCCTGAAGGTTTTTCGCTGACATCTTTTCAGATGGACCCCCCCTCCCCCCTGCGTCTTACCCGCCTGCGTTTATTCAAAATACCTGCAGGTTAAAAACCTGTATATACAGTTAAGTTTTTCTGCTGACTCTTTTATCGACCTAGGTGACATTTACAAGCAAAATTCTTGCGAGATGATATTTCAATATCCTCTCTTGAAATCAATGCATAACTTTTATTAGGAATAATTTTCTTTAATATATACATGTATATATTTTGCTAGATGCATATATCGTATATCTCACGAGATTTAAATTATCTACACATTCCAGAGCTTAACAAAATCTCAGCATACCGTTAAGATTATCACACATGAATTAAAATCCAATAGAAAGTTACAGAATGTCTGCACTTTTAAATTCTGGAGATCACTGAAATCAAAGTTTGACCAGCACGTGTACCTGATGACCCATGTGCTGACGGTCTTTGCGAAGAGGATGACAGCGGATCAGTAAGTTTACCCTCATACTCAAATTCACTGAAAAAACACCCTTTGAAATCTGAAAATAAGAAATATTGAAAGTGTAGGATAGTTTTTATGTTGCTTCCAGTTCTTTGCTGTTTTGTCAAAAAGCATATGATTTAACCCAGCGTATCTCAACCTGTGCGGCGCCCTCTAGAGGGGCGTTTTATTGTCTAAAGATGCATATATTGTATATCCCACGAGATTTAATTTATATACACATTCCACAGCTTAACAAATCTCAGTATAGCATTAAAATTATCACACATGAATTAAAATCTAATCGAAAGTTACAGAATTTCTACACTTTTAAATTGTAAACATATTTATAAAATATAAATGTATTTGAATGCATGAAACTTTTACACAATTTTTTAGATATCAGTTCAACTTAATATCAAGGTTTTTTTCTATAATAAAACTGAAGTTAACACCAGGGTTATTAAAAAATCTGAATTTGTTATAAATATTTTTTATAATAAGAAAAGTGAAATTTACTATAAACATTCCTCTTGCGTAACATATCAAATAATGTGAAAAAAGTCACTTGAATATAAACAAAAGAAAATCTTCATAAGGCAATAGGTTCACTTTTTAAATAATCAATTTTAGCACCTATATGATATTGTTATCAGAAAGGATTCACTTCAGAAGTAAATAAAGTCTTTTCAAGAATAATTAATGCAGAAAAGTATAGCATTCGAAATAAGATTTAGTTTATTAAATTTTTTCACTGAATTCTATTAAATGTGTTTTTTTCCCCCTCTCAACTGATTTAGTAATTTTTGATTATACCTTTCAGATTATTAAATATAAAGTACCATGTTGGCGAGTGGATATTTGCATAGTATTAACAATTGATGAAAATGATAACACTTCAGTTACAAATAAGAAATGACCTATCTTGATTTTCATAAAACTGCAAAAAAAAAAAAGAAAACCCTCACACATATAAAATATAAAAAACTTTTACGTTCCGTTTCGTTGTTTTGATTTATGGCATGTATTTAATTTTTGCCGTATGGCTGCTCGAACCATGCCAATACTTATAGGCTGAAACTTTTCCATTACGTGAGCCATAATGTCATTAACCGTACCTTCGTCCAAGACATTTGTTTTAGACGTACGATTCTTGTTACATTTTAAAACACTTTCAGAAAGTGTTTCTCCGCCCCAAACAAATATCCAAAAGGTTCCCAACATATTTCGAATAGTCGGATCTGCATAGCGCCAGCTTTGCTGCTGGAATGTTCTTTACGCCAAACTTCATCATTTCCCCTTGCACTGCTTTATTTTCTTCTTTCGTTTGCCTTTTTTTCCTCTTTATACTTTTGATTCATTTCTTTATATTTTCTTTTGGTTTCTTGCAGAGAAGATTCATTTTTTCCCCCAACTCTTTCTGCAATCTTTCTATTTCTATATTTTTTTATTTGAGTTTTTCATTTAAACTTTCACAATTGTTACAATCGATGTTTTCACTGCCTTTATTCATCGTTTTTCGAATCAATTTAAAAAAGTCGCTTTGTTCGTGTTTCCTTTTTAGTGACACCTTGTGATGTTTCCTGTAACGTAAATAAATAAATGAATGAATAAACAAATAATATATATACGTAAATTTGATGATTAAAACTGTTAAAAAAAAGAAGGCTCTTAGTCAAAAAGAAAAAAAAAAAAAAAAATACAATTGAAACCGGGGTGCAGACTTGCCTATATAAAATAAAGTTTCTATGCACATGACATAAAAGCTAAAGTTTCTTCAAGCTTAGAAGGGGGAAAAAAAACCCCTCATATTTTTGTCAATGAGATTTTGCGAAAATCGGGTTTGTGTTTATCGCCATCGCCACTTAATTTCGCAGATGTTCGGGTGTTTACTTGAAGTCAGTGGGGATGGCGATAAACAAACATGATTTTCAGTTTATTTCTAAAATGCATGATTTTTTCCCCATCGTTTTCTGAAATATGCGATTATTTCACAACTCTTTCTTAGAGTATGCGATTTGTTTTTAATGGGCAGTTGCTGAAATATGCATTTATTTTGCCACTGAATGACAAATTATGTGCTAATTTTTAAAACGCATTGACATTACAGTTTTATGAGCCGATAGTTAATCACTCTCTCCTAATCTCCTGTGAAAGTATCCGTCCCCCACTAAAAAAAGTTTTAAGGTTTTTCCAAAATAAGACTGTATGCAGATACTTTTCCTATCTCTACATTACAGTCTTCGCAACAGTAGAAAGGAAGAAAAATAAATGTAATTACTCATCGATTTATACACTTCTCGTATTTGCAATTTAATATCAAGTGCATCATTTAATATAAAAAAAGAAAAACTCCAAATATTTTTGGAAATGCCAAATGAAATCCCTAACCTTATACCATTTGTGCGATGGAGTATATGAGTAAATTTGGATTGATATTATATTGCATGAAATTCTGTAAATTTATAGTTAAGCATCATAAACATCAAATTAGAATATTGAATTAGTTTTGAAAAAGAATAAGATATTGATTTATCTATATTAGCTTAAAAAATGCGGATCTGTTTACTCCATTAACTGTAATGCATTTTTTGTAACAGATAAGATCTTCAGGGGTGGATACAAGTTTTATTATTAGGGGCCCATTTTTGTGAAATTACCAGTTCTTTTTGTGAAACGCTGACTTTATGTTGAATATCAAGAATATTTCATTGAACCAAATAATAGTTATAATTCTTAAAATTTAGCAAAATTAATTAATTAAATTTTGATTAAAATAAAAAACAATAACATATTTTGCATTAAATAGAAAGGCGCATATGCAGCCAAATCTAACGAAATACAAAAACAAATAAAAGAAATTTAAATTAAAAGAAAACAATGATAAAATGAAAAATAATGAAAACAATAGACGTTTTTGCGTGCAAACGCAGCTGCAAAAAGTAATTGCTTCAACAGAAATTTTTTAAAAAAATACAACAAGAACTATAGAGAAACCAAAATTTACCAATACTTAGAACAATTTGTTAAGAAATTATTCAAAATGAAAAGGAACTAAAATGGCTCACTCATCAGAAACCACACGCCATTTTTAGTTCCAAAATGAACAAGATTTTTTGTGGAAAGGAAAGACAAAAAGTCAAAATTTATTCCTTCCTGTGGTCTGAATCTTGTCCGGCCACCAAATAAAGAACATAAATCCAAAATTTTTTTAAAATCCATAATCAAAAGGAAGAGATAAAAATTTACCTTCTTTCAGAAGCAAGCCAATCAGAAAAGTGACGCAATAGATACAAAACAATCAACGATCTAGAAGCTATCCAGTAGCTCCATCTATGAATAAAAATTTGAACTATTTCTCAGGAGAACAAAAACTAATTTTTAAAAATCAAGTTTTAAGGAAACAAAAAGGGAATCCGTTATCCTTTAAGTTATTATTTAAATTACCTAGGGCTTTGACAAAAGAAGAGTGGTTATTACAGATGTGTTTAATCCTATTAATTTGAGAATAAATAGAGTTCTTAATAATTCTAAAATCAAGATTTGTCTGAAAGTTGCAAAGTGAAATAGCCTTAAAATTAAATTCCTTTCTTTTGTCATAAATTCCAACCAAAATATCTGAATTCCCGATTTCAATTTCTAGATCCAAAAAATTACATTTGTTTAATTCATTATTAGTTTTATTTAATTTGAGTTCTTTTGGATAGCAACTAAAAATGGAGTTAACATTGTTATGATTAAAGACTAAAAGGTCATCAATGAAACGAAAACCATAAACAATTTCATTTTTAATTAAATCCCTCTCAAATGAGTGGAGAAATAAATCGGCTAGTGCACTTGAAAAACAACAACCCATAGGAATACCAAGAACCTGCTTAAAGTAGTTAATTCCATTAAAGAGATAATTTTCACAAATATTAACCCTGCACATTTCTAACCATTTGTTTTTATCAATTAAATCAGTATTAAGGTAAATATCAAATAAATTAGAGCACACTTCAATTAATTTATTATGTGGGAGGCTAGTAAAAAGATTTTCAAAATCAAATGTATGAATGCTACTAATTTTTTTATTTTCTTTGATAAAGTCCAAAATTTTAGTGTTATTGTCAATAATGAAGGTCTCTTCCTCTTTGATTTTGTTAAGAATAATTTTTAGAAATTTAAAGAAGACTTTACCAAAATAATAATTATAACTACCAGTGCTACAAGTAACAAATCTAAATTTTAAGGGATTTTTATGAAATTTTATAGTGGGAAAAAGGTAAGGATAATTTAAATTACTGGTTTTAATTTTAGTTTTTTTAGCAACTGCTAACATTCTTTTGTCAAGTTCTTTTTTGCCAAATTTTATTAATTGATACGTATTATTTGAATTATATTCATTAAGCATTATTTCCTTGAAGTGAAGTTTACACATAATGCAAAAATTATTTCCTGCCTTATCAACTGTTGTAATGATAAATTTCCCTTTTAAAATTTCAATTTCTTTTTTAAGATGCTCGTTGAAGAAAATGCCTCTATTAGAAATTTTGCTTTTATTATTATTAATTCTATTTTTTGCTTTTATTTATTTATTCATTGTACCAAATATATGCAGTACTTGTAGAGAATAATTCTGTAAATGGATTAATAAAACAAAATTTTGTAAAGGACTGTTTTCATGAATTTTATTTTTGTGAAGGCGCAACAAAACAGCCAACAATTTTTGCCTGGATCTACCCCTGATCTTAGTCTATAAAAATTGGAAAAGTTTATGCTTACAATTTCAAAGAAGACTTTTCATTTCTTTTTTCACTCTTGGATAGGTCTTGTATCAAGGCAACTTGATTTGCTTTCACAATTCCAATGATGAGGTAATCAAAACATCCATTAACTTTTTATTTTTTGAAATAAAAAGAATACAGCACGTTACAGTTTTTGAAAGAATTTGTTTCAAAACACTACAAAATTGTTATAAATGAAGTTAATTTACATACCTCCAAACTGCAATGTTTGCTGGATATGGTGTACAATTATCCAATAACACTTCTATGATTTCTTGAGGGTTCCAAGTATCCAAGTCATTAATCTTCATCTATCTGAGGGATGCAGTTTTTCAACTTCATAACCGAGAATTTGTTTTCCTCGAAAAAATGCACTAAGGCATAGAAATTGGAAATTTTTTTTTGCAATATTTACTACAGCCATGATAACGAATGAAAAATCTAAATAAAATTCCACATGAGTAAAAGTAACACTAACACAAAAATTTGGTTTGCACTTGGAATGGATGGAAAACTGCATTCGGTTACGGTTGCAGCAAAGCGCATGCTTTCAATTGCCGGTAAAAATTGATTTTTATGCTACAGAATTTCTTTAAATTACATTTTTCATGTAAAAATAATTGTAACGTAAAAAAGAAGAAAGTCTTGTGTTCTGCTGCGACATTGATTGCCTACTAAAAGAACTGCGCATTGTACATGAGCCCAATGAATGGCGGCTGTTTATAGATGCTTCAAAACTGAGTCTCAAGTCGGTTTTGCTGAATAACGGGAACAAGCTTCCATCCATACCTGTCGCACATGCTGTCTACATGAAGGAGACATACCACAATCTAAAACAGTTTCTGGAGATGATTAACTACAGATCTGTGCTGACCTGAAGGTAGTGTCTGTTGATGGGTTTGCAGCTAGGATATGCAAAGTACTGCTGTTTTCCTTGTCTATGAGACAGCAGAGCATGAATATAGAGCACCCACCTCTGGCAGAACCGCATAAAATCACCATTCCTCTTTTGCACATCAAGCTTGGCCTTGTCAAAAACTTGGCAAAAGCCATGGATAAGAATGGACGAGCATTCAAGTACCTGCATGAAAAAAAGCATGAAAAATTCCCTCGACTCAGTGTAGAAAAAATTAAAGGCGGCGTTCTAGTGGGGCCTCGGATTAAACAGCTTTTCAGTGCCCCAAGTTTGAGAAACTTCTTGAAAATAAAGGAAAACAAGTTTGGCATGCGTTCTATCAAGTGTCAACGAACTTCCTAGGGAATGACAAGACCGAAAACTACAAGGATGTGGTTGAGGATATGTTGGCTTTATTTAAGGATTTCGGCTGCAATATGTCCTTAAAGATCCACTTTCTGGGCTCTCACTTGAATATCTTTAAATGATAACTGCGGGCAGGTCAGTGATGAGCACGGCGAACGTTTTCATCAGGACATTACCAACATGGAAAAACGGTACCAGGGGAATTGGTCCACGGCAATGTTGGCTGACTACTGTTGGACGCTCATCAGAGATGCTCCCTATGTCCATTACAAGCAACAGACCAAAACAAATCGAAAGACCGAAGCAGATTAAGGTATTCCTAACATGTATTATAATATATGTACATATATACACTTTTCTAAACAATGCGTAAGAATTATAAAAAAAACAAAACACGTAGCCAATTTCGCTGTTTCTTTGTCATATTCGTGTTCAGCAAATTGAATTCATTAGGAATTGTCTAAATTCATCTCGGAAGCAGGAACTTTTTGAAAATTTGTTGCCCAGTGTAATGAAGATAATGACACAAATCAGAATGATGATGTAAAAGTTAATTTAGCAAATTTTGAATGAGCCACTTTATCCATCATCTTCTGTGAGTTTGTTAGAAGCATATATTAGTATACTTGCTTTCTCTCCCTCAGACATAATGTAACTAAAACTTGCATGCAAGACTTACTTCAGCTTTTTAATGTGCTGTTGCCTCCTTCTAACCTTCCAGGTACAAAGCATTTATTTTATTCAAAATTTTCGTCTCTGATAATTCAACTCAAGCCTATATATATTGCAAATATTGTTTTGAAACTGTTTGTTTGCTGTCAGATAAGCACAAATCTGATATTTGCAAGGAATGTTTGAAGAGTTTTGATTTTCAAGACAGTATGAAGTAGGGATATTTTTTCATGTATATGCCTCTGGAACCACAACCGAAATTAAAAGTTCAGTATCAAAATTGATGCAAAATATTAAAAAGTATTAGAGAATTTTTGAAGAACCCTCAAGTTCATACAGAGACATTCTAGATGGTGAAGCATATGCAATAATTATAGTGATAACATTTCTTTGCAGTTTAACATTGATGTAATTCCAATATAGAAAATAGAATTATCAAATATGGCCTATTCAGTGTATGATAAATGAACTACTACCGAATGAAAGAAAAGACCATATTTTAATGTGTGGTTTATGGTTTAGACCTCATAAACCTAACGTGAATGTTTTTTTAAAACCCTTTGTGACAGAGTTGTCAAATTTATCTCGGTCTGGATTCAAATGGATTGATGCTACAAATAATAAACAAACTGTCACTAAAGTTTTCCCCATAATCTGTAGCAGCGATGCACCGGCTCGAGCAGCTATACAGAATTTTATACAATACAATGGAAAATATGGTTGTGAATTTTGTCAGCACTCTGGAGAACGAGTTGAATAAGGCAAAGGATTCTGCCGTATTTATCCATTGCAACAACCAATTCCTGAAATTCGTTCTTTTGAACAATGTGTGGGTTTTGCTGAAGAAGCTTCTTTGACTGGAAAAACAGTGCATGGTGTGAAAGGGCCAACAGAACTAATGAAATTATATCCAAATTTTGATTTAGTTCAGAGTTTTGTCCCTGATTATATGCATGCTGTTCTGTTGGGCGTAGTAAGACAAATCATGTCCCTTTGGATCCAGACATCATCAAATGATTTTTCAATCAACCAAAAATCCTTGGAGAGTTCTTAATCACCGTATTTTGAACATAAAATTTCCCAAAGAAACAACAAGAAAACTGCTCTCGACAAATGCGGTTCTATTTTGGAAAACCTCAGAGTTTCAAATTTTCCTCTTTGTTTCACCAATAATCTTAAAAAATTTGATTAGCAAAAATGTGTATAATCATTGGTTGTTACTAGTCTATGGCATATCATTGTTGTTGGGCAATGAAGTAACAACTAATGATTTAGAAGAAGCAGAATTGGTATTGCGAAAGTTTATCTATGGCCTAAAAGACATTTATGGTATTCAAGAGCAAACTTACAATTTAAATTTGTTTCTTCATTTACCACAAGCTGTAAAATCTTGGGATCCACTCCTGTTTTATATACCCCCCAGGGGCACATCTTCTTCAGGTGTGACGGGCTTCACGACCCCGAGGTACCCTAGTGTCTGATCTCCTTTCTAGTTTTGCCTCCCTTTTGAGTTTTTGCTTTTTCCTTCCTTCCCTCGAAGGTAGGCGAGGGAGCTCTCCATGAGAAGCTGTTGCCGCTCTGTTTGCTTCCTGCTTCTCATGGACAGCAAATTACCCCCACTTGTTGGCCGTGCGTGGCGACCCATTAGACGGGTGGTACATTTCGGTCCCCGGTGTATCAATCGGCTGGTATCCCAGTCGCATGGCTGGTCTGCTGAAGGGGATCAAGCGAAAGGGTCACTCCTTGGGCTCGGCGTTAAGGGTGGTCACTGTCCCCGGGGGTGACTCTCAGCGTATAGGCTCCGGTTACCACCATGGTAAGCGCCGAGGCTGGAAATATCCAGAGCCGGTGGCTGCCATCCCTTGTTGGGCTCCATGGTGGGCGGTGCCGCCGGGCCTGAATATTTACCATTGTCGTATGGGAAAAAAAAAAAAAATCTGGTCCCTGCAGTGGGCAACTAATCGATTCATCTTTTAAGCGACAGAGTTTTCCGACGTTTTTTGTAATTTCGCGAATTTCTAAAAATGAAACTTTCCATGGTGTATCGCCTTTCTTAGTTGAAAAGGCAATCACAGGTAGCGTAGGCGATGTAAAAGCAACTAAAAAACTTCGGTCCGGTGACCTCCTCGTTGAAGTGGAATCCCCGAAGCAAGCCAAAGAGATGTCAAAATTAAAATCATTGTCAACAATTCCCGTTACAGTCAAACCCCATGCCACATTGAACTCATCCAAGTGAGTTATTTCCTGCGGTGAGTTACTCAATGAATCAGAAGAAAAGATAACTGAAGAACTAAAAAGTCAAGGAGTGATCCATGTGCATCGTATTACGATACGGAGAGATGGCCAACTCCTCAATACCAAGCATCTGATACTAACTTTCGACTCCAACAAATTACCTGAAAATATTAAGGCAGGATATGTGCGCCTTTCTGTTAGGACATATATACCAAACCCAATCCGCTGCTTCAAGTGCCAACGTTTCGGACATTCGAAAACTTCTTGCCGCGGGACACTGACCTGCGCCCGTTGTGCAGAAGTCGGACATGAAAGCACTGATTGAACCCGAACAGAAAAGTGTATTAACTGCAAGGGGGAGCACACTTCGTTTTCTCGAAACTGTTTTGCCTGGAAACAGAAAAAAGAAATTATATCCATAAAAATAAAACAAATCTCATATCAAGAAGCCAGACAACTTGTGAAATCCCAGACGCCTGCACCCGGAAACAGTTACGTTTCTGCGGTGAAAAAATCCACTGCTCCATCTACCCAAACCAATCCAGATATATCTCCTGATTCTACTTCTAAACACGTCCCTATTCCAAGAACACCTCCTGCAATAACCAACCTGTCGAATCCTTCTTTTCCATCTGTTGCTCCGTTATGTGAAAATACTTCTGCTTCACCCGACTTAACTGATTTTAAACTTGTTACGAAAAGAAAAAAGCTGAAGAAAGACTCTCCTTCTAAAACAAACAGCATCTCCACAGCAGAAAAGATTTCAAAATTTTACACGACCTCTTCTCCTAAAGTTACTAACCCTATTCCGACAAAGGATAACATCTCTAGTCATAAATCTACATTTAAACCTTTAGAAACCACCAAACCTACTACTGTTCACATTGAGATTTTACCTATGGCTGTTCTTCCTCCACTGGAAAAAAGAATTTTACAATCTCGGGAATCTGATGCTGATGCCGAGATGAGCTCCTCCTCTTTATCAGAGGAGAATGACTTGGAGTACAACATGTCGGAGGACTTGGAAGACTCTCCTGCAGTTATCAGTCCTCCACCCCCTTCCAAACCTGAAAAGGCAAACAAATATAAAAACAGGTAGCATTATTGCTTCTGTTTCGCACATTGTTTGCTTTAAAAAAATATTTTGTAAACAATTGACCTGCACTGAATTGCTTTATTAACACTAACTTGCTTAGTTCTTTCGTATTTTAAACACTTTCTCTATATAGATTTCGTCCTTGTACTTTTATTTGGTCTTTGCCCACCATGTGATATTTTAGACATATTTTACATTTGATACATTTTTAAACTTCCATTTTTCATCTCTTTTCATCAATCATCTATCCATTTTTTTTAACATGATTTTATCTTTCCATATGCAACTATGAATTTTAAATTTATTTTAGAATTTTATCTACCGCTTTTAATGTAGCACCATATATTTTATTACCGTGATCCTGCTTATCTACCATACGTTTGGCACAGTTTAGCCAAAAATGGCTCTTGCGCCATTAAACCTCACACAACCAACCAACCTGTTTTATATATGAAGGTGCACTAGGACACCTCAAACAATTTCATCACGGTACTAGATGCGAAGCAAGCCAAATATTGTCTTCGTATGGAATGCAGTCTATTTTAAAATTGATGATTCTGCAAGAAAATGTTAAAAATAGCAGAATTCAAGTTTATATTCAAAACATGCAGCAGAAGCGTCACTCTACCATAAGAAATCCGAAAATTAATAATTGTGTGTTACTTGGGCTTTCAGAAGTCTATTAAATTACCTGGAGTTCATGAAGTAGAACTTTTAAAGCTCTTGCCCATGAATAACCAAAAAAGACTATGAAGTGTGGCATCTTATGAAAGAATGCTATATTGCAATAAATTATTTAGCACTATAAGGTATAGTCAAAAATTTATTTGCTGATTTTATGTTGGGTATAGGACAAAATATTTGCTTCGTTTTAAATTATATAATTGTATATAATGAAGTATTTTTAATAGGTGAAAAATTGTCCACAAAAAAAATGAAGTCTGATAATGATATAGGTTTCATATGCAGAAATATTTTATGCGAAAATTTGGAATCTGATAATGTTGTGGCTATAAGACCAATTGATATTATTAACAAATATCTGATTATACCATTTCAAGATAGAGGTGAAGAAATTAATTATTTAATACCTTTAAATAATGCTGCTGAGCAGTAAGGGGGCCACACCAAATTTAATATGTGTCAGGTTGTTGAATTATGTGTAAATAATTTTAGAATCCATGAATGAAAAACTTGACAATTTTTTGGTTAGAATAGTAAATAATAATAATTTGAGGCTCTTCCTCATCGTCTGAACTTTCAGATAGCGTCGGTCTTCCTCTTCGGGGTGTGATACTGCCTTCATATTTACAAAGAGAAGTGGCAATCATCATTCGAAATTCCATGAGGGATTTCGCATCTTGAAGTTTATTTAATTTGTAATATCTTGTATACATAATTCAACAATTAGAAATGGCTAAGTCAACAAAATGAGTGAAGACTGCCATTTCTTGGTCCTCATTGCACACCGATAGTAAGCTACATATCGATCACAAAGATAAATTCCTCCCATTGATGCTTTATTTGTTTGTGTGTGGGTCCTTTGGACAAATTAAAATAGCTCTTCAAAATCAAGTGTTTGGCGCAGCATGGCCAAAAATGGCTTTTGCGCCATAAAACCCAACCCCAACCAACCAACCTCCCATAGATGCATTGTAGGCTTTTATTACTGCTGGTTGAGGAACATCAATTTTCTTCTTTTCTTGTTTTGACCACCTTTTGCATGTGGTAACTGGTTCACTGCCAATACAAGTCGATAAGAGTGTGACACTTTTATTGTCCTTCCATTTCACAATGCACATTTTTTCATCACTTCGGACTACCTCATCCCATTCACCTCTGTTTAAATCTTTCTCTGGTTTTAACTTGTTTTGTGCATTTGAAAGCCTGTTGTTATTGATAGTGCCTACCATGTAAATATTATCTAATAGATATTCTGCGAATTTAATGCCCGTAAAATACCTATCAGTGCATAAAACATGGGTTGCATCCTGGGGAATAGCAGAAAGTCGCTTTACCATACCCCCACCTAATACATAATTTCGCTTATCTTCTGGAGAAACGCAACCTTTTCCATCATAGATAATAAAATCTATAACTAATCCACGTGCAGAGAGGACAAAATTTTTCAGTGCCAGAGGATTTGGTTTGTTTGGCACGTACTGTCGAAGTCTGCAACGTTCTGTGAATGGAATCATCTGTTACGTCTAAAGAAATCTGCTTCGGAGGAGGCAAACTGAAACATTTTTCTTTGATTGCTTGCCAAAATGGTTGCACCTTCCACAATTTATCGGAATCATTATGTGGTGCTAAATTATCTACAAAATGTAGATCTTGACGCAAAGTAAAAAAATATGTCTCTAGTCATCGCTTCACTAAAGCAGTCTAATCTCAAATTCCGGGACCAGTATAACTTGGCTCGTGGAAATTTTAGTGTTTCCATCCAGACATGGAGACCCACTAGTCGAATGATTTCCTTGGCGTTAGTGTTCATGGATTTCAGACTTTGCTGCACAGAATATAAATTTGTTTGGGCAGCCGCTTCAAAAAATTCTTCACTCAAATATTCAAAAAAGGAGGCCAAAGTCGCCAGAGGCTCTGAAACGTCAGATATGTCATATTGAAATCCCTGAGGAAACTATAGAAGATATCCCACATGACTTCCGTACAAGGCAACCAACCATTAGCCAAGCTAATTTGAATCGGGAGATCCTTACCTACGTTTAAAATGAAGAAACATAGGCGCAGGAGGAAAAGCTAACATATATCTATGTTTTTGATAAAGCTTTTTCCCAGTAACTTCTACATTTGTAAATTGCTTTTTACTTTTGTTCCATGTGTTCCACGATGTGCTTTTATTCACTTATTGTATATTTTAGATTCCTGTTATTTTAATTGGTATCTGAATAATAACATGGTTTTAGAATTTTAACAAGTTTTCTATATCACCGTATGTTTGGCGCAGTATAGCCATATCTGGCTCTTGTGCCATTAAACCCCATAACTAACTAACCCTTGACGTAGAATCATCTAATCTTAAGAATATACAGGGTGTCCACTCTTAACGTGGTCCAATAGCTAACTTTTAAACCGTTCGTTTTAGATACATACTTCCAATTAGAAAAATGTTTCAAATAAGGTAAAGAATTATATTTCAAGCCATTTTAGTTAAAATAATTTTTTACATAAAAAATTTAAAAAATATATTTTTTTATATGTTCTTACGTTCATCTTATCAGGTTTCTATTTCTGGACCAGCTGCTGAGTTTATGAAGACACCTTTCAGGGTAAAATGACATATCCCCTGGTCATATTTAAACAAAAGGTCAAAAATTTTTTGCAGTGTTAAATGTAAAAAGTTGAACTAATATTAAATGTTTTGATAAATTAAACGGGGTATTTTTTTTCAAAAACAGATTTTAAAAAAGGGAAATTTGAAAAGAAAATATACAACTGTTACAATAAACAAGCTAATACCCCTGTAGAAAAATAGGAAAGATAATGACGAAATATTTTATATATTAAACTATAAACAATTTTATAAATACATAATTCCTACACCTAAAACTGAAGAATCTGTATCTGATATAAAACTGTTTTGCCTCAGTTCATCTAACATTTCTTCTAGCTAAGAAATTTGTCTTTTTAAGTTATCATTTTTTTGTTTAATTTTCTTATTGAGACTTGATGTTTGTTCGTGAGCACTATGAAGAAACTTCTTTGCTTTTGTACGAATGTCACATCCTCCACGAAATGTACGAATGTCACATCCTCCACTAAAGTCTCCCATATAGTGAAGGCGCTTCCGCTTTTTATTTAAAATACCAGAAGGTCCTGGAACATCTGAAGAGCATATATTGCAGCTACTTGCTTCTGATCCATATCGAAATAGCTGTAGGCAACGACAAAGTGGAGCTGCAATACGGACGGCGAGGAATCGTCAAATGTGAAAACAACCATGACATGGCGAAAAAGCGGTTGAAACCGGCAAGTGTGAAAGGGTCCTTACCAAATATACATTCTCACATCTTTCATCAGAATTTTCCGCCTTTTCAACCCTTACACAGCAGACAATCGAAAAAAGAATTAATTAGCCAGACATTTTAACTCACTTTTATTTTTTCATCATAAACAACGTACCGAAATGCACTTCCTACCAGAATATCAATTAGAATATCTTTTTTTGTCTGAGTCAGCCAGTTGAATATTTTTTTAGTTTCAACTTGCTTAAAATGGAGCCACCTGAAATATTAAAGACCAATTGGATGTAATTATATTACGCGTGCTTCGCACTTATAGATCTTCGAACTGTCATGTCTATTTTGCGGTTTCAAGTGTACAACCGGATATCGTTTTTTTGTGAGCAGGTTTTTGACCGAAAGAATATATAGTAAGTTCTTCGAATCGTATTGTTCTGAGGTTTAACGCTTTGGCTAACTTAGTTCAGAGAAAACTTATATGAGAAGCATTGTCCAAAATTGCTGTTTGTTAAAACAGACTTCTTATCCGAACACACAAAAATACAAGTCTGTAAAAAAAAAAAAAAAAAATTCCCACTAACATTATGTGATACCGAAATATTCTCAACACTTTTGATTCCTATGGTGATTATTAGAGTGACTTCCGCCTTCATGTCTCTTGTCAGAAGCGTTTATCATAGAGTTTATGGGTTTATTATTTCTTTGACTCATGTTGAAATTTAGAAGAACATCTTTTACAAACAATACCTGATTTACAGAATCTGCTCATATGATTTTTCTTAAAACAATTCCAGCATCTCCCTTTCCACCTTAAGTTTATATTTTGTTCAGTATCCAAAAGCTTGTTATTTGGCGCAGAATGGTCAAACCTAGCTTTTGCGTCATAAATACTCAACCAATCAACTAAATACTTGGAATTTACGGAATCGCAGAACGCACAAACACCTTTCATCTGAGTATGTAATGTCGCGGCGGTTGACATATTTTTCAACTTCAAATATTTGTTTTGATACGTTTGACCGCTTTGATAATTTTGAGAAAAGGTCCGTTTAGTTTCGCAACTTTTGGGGTTACTCATAACAGACTGTCAAATTTCCCTCATTTCAACTTCATTCCTCAAAAAGTCATTATTTCTGAAACCTCACAACTATCGTCCTTACTTCGCTTTCGGTGAAAATCCAAAACCAAATCTTGGGATAATACAGTAAACTCTCGCTACAGCGATATCCGATACAACGATAAATCCCTCTACAACAATGAAATTTTGTGGTCCCTGCGAGTTTGCGTGGAACATAATGTTAATCTCTTCTCAATATAACGATATTCTGTACAGCAATAAACCCCTGTACAATAATGTTTTTTTTTTTAAATCTCCACGTCATTTAATTGCAGTATGTCAGTCCATCACATACTGTCTGAATGTCCGAATTTTATCTCGCAACGTTTAAATTTTTTTAGGGCCAATTCTGTTGATTTTTTATCTCTTTTACTTGGAAACGCTCCACATGTGAACCTTTTTGCTTTTTTTCGGTCAATTGGTTTTTATCCACATATTTAAGCAGTGCTCCTTTTTGTATTTTCTTACCATTGATTTTTTTTATATATTAACTGCATGCTTTTATCTTGACGGATCTCTACATGGTTTGGCGCAGCATGGTCAAATCTATGGCTCTTCCGCCACAAAACCAAACCAAACTCAAACTCAACGTCGTTTTTTTCTGTAACAATATTTCATGGAGGCTAAGCAAACTTATAATGACGAAAATTCGAAAAATGGCGATGTTTCAGATGGCTGAAGAATGTTGTGAGATTTCAAGTCTTTTACTTAGCTTGAAGGAGAAAAGTGGCAAAATGTCGGGAAATAACGTGGAAGAATATTTAACAACGGATGATGATTTTATGGTTTTTGAAGGAGTTACTGAATAAAATGACCCATTTCGTCTGTGATTTCGGAGAGAAATCACAGGCGAAATGGAAAATGATGATGAAGAGGGATGATACAGATACATCACAATATTAATCGACATCAATCGGGATGGCGCCAGTGGGAGGTTCGGAGGGTCTTGGCCCCCCTGTCGGAGATGCTGTGCTCCCCCAGTCGGGGGAAATTTTTGTACTCCGTTCATGCAATGGGGTATTTAACTAATAGATAAAGAAAGATATGGCGAAAATATGATACCAATTTCATTACACTTACCCACCGTACAGCAAATCGTGGCCTCCCCTGTCGGGGAGACCGTCCCCCCCCCGCCGGGCAGGCACTAGCGCCACTCCCGTCTTCAATTAGTTCAGTCCCTACGGGCAATTTTTTGAAGCCTTTTATCCACAAATGATCATTTTCGTGCATTAGACTCTATGCAAATCTTTTTTGTTGACTTAACAGTTAAAAAAATGAATAAGCAAACGAAAAATATTAGATTTTTTCGATAAATAAGTTTTTCAGGTATATGAACTATTTTTTCGTATAGCTGAATTTTCAAATTTTTGTATGTTTGAACAATCATTAACACTTTGAGGCTTTTTTTTTTGCAAAATGTATATTGTTGTATTGTGTCCACATTAAAACAACCAAAATTTAACTTTTTTATATCGTAATTATATCGCCCCTCGATATATCAATACATCCCTCTATAACAATATCATTATTCTGTCCCCAAAGTATTGTTGTAACGAGGTATTACTGTACTTTCATTAATAAAGGGTTGAATAAATTACCATAAGATCCCTCTGTGACATTTAAAGCTTTTAAATTTCTTGTGTTTACTTCTGTTTCATAGTAAGTCTTCCGATGTCATCCAATGTCCGTCAAGTTGACCATATGATGAAAATTTCCAGGTCACCAATGTAACTACTAGGTCTACGACGAAGTCATGTTAACTTTACAGCATGTGTAAAGGTGAGATTTACTGGGATAGTCGCCGAGGTATTAGGTACCTTGTACGGTTGACACTTAAGTGCTTCGTATTGACTAGTACAATACTTAAGTACTCAGCTTCTCAACCTATCATGCCTGTATTCCACATATATCAGAAGTACTCCATTGTGAGAAACACAGAGCTTGTGACACAAAGAAAGACCACTTCATAACAAAATAAGAAATTTAAAAGAACAAGAACTAAATTAAAATCCTAACTTAAATCCTAACATCATTCAACACGCTAGCGGCGAGATGATACAAAAAGAGAGTGAACAGAAGTAATCATCGTCTTTATGCATAAAAAAACATTTCTTAAGCACGAATATTGTAGCGTAATATAAGAATCATATTTACCAGAGATAAATGTGGTGATATAATCTCCGGCTATTTCGTCTGTGAACTCCCCCATAAAACTTATAAGAGGAAGGATCGTTTCCACCATTACTAGCGTAGATGATGCTATCTAATATCGTGATACAGAACAGCTTCTCCTAGCTTGTCCATCTCTACATAAATTTTCAGTCGAGCCTAAGCTTTCGTGAATGCCGCCAAGAAAATGTTGATGCCAGTGTCTTGAGGGATGAAATCTTTTTTACTGTTCCACACAATAACTGCCACCTCTGGAGTTGGAGGTAGACGTCTTCAACCTGGGAAAAGAAAAACAGGAAGTAAATTTTCCTGTTCCATCCAAATAAGCGTATCCATTCGGTAATCTGAGAATAAACCTTTTATTTTATGGACACTGGCAATGTAATATTGCAAACTTATTTTACGTGATTTGATCAGAAAAGAATAAATAACCGGCTGACATTTTTTGTGGGATCAACTAACATCTGGTTAAAAGTTGGTAAGTTGTCGACGTAGGTCAGATGACATTTATATTCATCACTCACCTAGTGAAAAATGAAAAAAATTAATTAGTATTTACTTTATTTACAAAAAGATTAACAATATTTTGAAACATATAAAAAATAGAGTGGGTAATTTACCTCTCCCAAAAGCTATTCAGTGCAAGTTTGGTAACTTGACGTTTTCCAGGATTTCGTTGGATTTCAGCGGAACTCCTTCCTTCTCGTAATACTATTGTATATAGGCAGCCTTTTCTTCAGCAGTTGTGGAATTGGAAGGATATCCACTGCTTTCCTGCTTAATCTTTAAGAAAAGAAGTATATAAGACTTGAAAAGATGGTCAGATTTCTCCCGGAAGTGATACACCTCATATGTCTGAAAAAATATAATACTTTATATAAGAACTCCAGCAATATTCAAGCAGTCAATATGAGAGCAAAGATTGGGGAATGAAACTTACATTCGTCACTCTATAACCTTTATGAACGGCTATTTTCACTTCATCCGTCACCCAAGTTCCTACTTTAGACATTTCTTCGTCACTGTGTTGACGAATGCTCTGGCTCAAATTTTCAGCATGTCAACGGCAGAGTGGGAATATGAATTTGTTGCACCACATAGGTAGTAGAGGTAAGTAGAGGCCCTTGGGACGTAAGACACGGCACCGTATAACTTGTAACTACTAGGCCTACGTCGAGGTCAAGTTAACTTTACATGTGTAAAGGCGAGATTTACTGGGATAGTCGCCGAGGTAATCGAATTTAGACGTCGAAAATCGCCACAAACCGTTGCTTTTGTTAACGAAATGAATTGGGCTGGAATAAGAACTTTTTGAAGGACGTATTATTCCTTGTCTCATCAAGCCATTAAATTCCTGCTTTAAAGAGGATAATTTTTCGGGGTTCAAACGTCGCGCCCTGGCATGAACAGGAGGACCTTTTGTTTCTATGCAGTGTGTAATTGTGCTTTTATTTTCATTCGGGTCTAAATTTGTGGAAAACAAGGTTTTGATATTTCAATAACATTGAATGAAAAGGGGAATTATTTGGAACCATTGTCAAACCTAGAGATTTTGCACGCCTAACCGTTCCTTTAACGAACAGGAAAGTGAGACCGTCAAGAAGTCTCCTGTTCCTAACGTCAATAAGGAGTTCGAACCGTTCTAGAAAATCAGCTCCTATAATTGGGTCTGAAACATCCGCTACCAAAAATAACGAAGTAAAACTACGTGTAAGACCAAAGTCTAGCTGAAGTTTAATGGTGCCATGGATAGATATGCGAGAACCATTGACTGCATAAAGTTCCAGATCTTGTTCAGCTGAAAAATTAGTTAATTTCTTAGGATAACAGCTAACCGCTGCATCATTATCAACTAAAAATTTATGCCTGGTTATCAAGTCTTATAAATAATCGGTTGCTAGGTCTACACTTGTCTGCCGCCGAAGAAACATATACGCCTTTTAGTTTAAAGGATACGCACAAGGTTTCACGCATTTGGATGCTTTGTCATCGAAACGGTGATGGTACCAATATAAGCGTTTAAGCTCTCCCTTATTGCTAGCAGTGCGTCTTGAAGGTGTTAACGATCGCTTTCGAGGTTTAACTCGGCCCTGTGAATTTGGAGAAACAGACAATTCGGCAACCATGTTTTTGAAATCGGTTAACTCTGCTTTAACAGCATCTAACTCGACTTGATCTGGTTTTGTTTCAACATGTGAAACAGTCGTTACATCCTGACACCTCATGTATTTTATCCGCATTCTGTGCAAGCTCATCCAATGCCATCTTTAGCCACAATGTCTGCAAAGTGTCATCTTCCATTTTGGCTGGAGCTAAATTTCGCATTTCACTTAGTAAATGTGAAGGGCGTTTATCACCAAGCTGCAAGTCTTTTAGTTACAGGTTTAAACGCTGAACTTGACTGTGCGAACTGTTGCAAAACCCCCATCTTTAAGTGCGCTATATTCAATCTTCAAGGATTTTTAAAATATCTCTAACACACGGTAAGACATTTGAATTTAAAGCAGCAACAACCGCATGAAATTTGGTAGAGTCACTGGATATACTAGCAATCACTAATTGCGACTCGACCTGAAAGAACCAAAGTTCCGGGTCATTTTCACAAAAAACTGGAGCCTTGAATGCAGTTCTCGAAAGTTGAGAATCTTGATCAACACTGGGCGAGACTTCCGGCTTAGTTTCAGGCATACTAAAAGACAATTACAATGATAAATGAAAATTTTAAAATTTCTTAACATTATGCTACTTTAGATAATGAACCGGTCAGGAACATGCAATCATTGAGGGACGGAGAATCGGTCAGGAAAACAAACACAAGACTTTATGTACCCAAAATCAGGAAACTTTGAAAAAAAGGAAGGTGTTAACAAGCTTCAAAGTTGAAGGAACTGCATCTGTTAGTCACTGCGAACGCAGATGATTGAAGAACAGAAGTGCGAAACGAGTAACCACTGCAATACTTCCGGTGTCATCCAATGTCCGTCAAGTTGACCTTACGATATGAAAATTTCCTGGTCACCAATGTAACTCACGATGGAATTCTCTGGGTCGCCAGTGTATCTCACGATGAGATTTTCGGGTCACCTGTGTAACTTCTAGTGCTACGTCGAGGTCAAGTTAACTTGACAGCGTGTGTAGAGGTGAGATTTACTGGGATGGTCGCCGAGGTATTGGGTACGTAGAACGATTGACACTTACGTGCTTCATATTAACTAGTACAATACTGCACTACTCGGCTTTTCAACCTATCATGCCCGATTCCACATATATATCAGAAGTACCCCATTGTGAGAAATACAGAACTAGTGACACAGTCAAAGAAAAACTACTAGATAACAAAATATGACAAATTTAATAGAATAACAACTAAATTAAAATTCTAAATTAAATCATAACATCATTAAACACGCTATCTGTGAGATGATAGAAAAGAAGATAGTGAACAGAAGTAATCATCGTTTTTAAATATATGTTGTCGAAAGCCCCTTGAATATCAATGGACACGACAGCAATATGAATTTTAATGTAAGATGTAATAAAATTCAATAAAATGAAAACATTTAACTATTTAAATTTATTTTGAAATTTCTCTGTACAAAGACTTGTAATAAAAATTTAAAACTGCAATGTATTTTTTAAGGTATTAACTCTTGAAGAATATTTTGTCAAGAATTTAATCAGTTACTTCATAAAACAAAATGTAACACTTTCAGTGTCTTTCAAATTCATTTAAATCAAAATTTTAATCAAGGTGATGACCCCAAGTATTTTCTTTTTATTAAATTAGTGATTTCAATGACACTGAAGTAAAGAATTGAGATCTTTATTGCTACTTATATAATATTAAAAATTAACCAAGAGACAATTCTAGAATCAAAATACCAAATATTTAGCTTTAAAAATTATTTATAAAATTCTTTAGCTTTTAGGCATTAATTTAATTAAAAAACACTGAACTTTGCTTAATTTTTTTCTGGTTGAAGAGTTAAAAATTTACCGAAACACATAAATAATCCACAAATTTTAGGAAATTGTCAAATATTTATTATATACAAACAATGTTTACAAATTTTTCAACAGATGACAAATACAGCTTTGAACTAGTATGTACATAAAACTTGACAGTACTTTTTTATTTCAAAATACAAGTATAGCACATACAAAAAAAATATCAATATTATGATGAAATACAAAATAAACATTCTATCAGTAAATGAAATAATTATTTGGTTTTTTTCTCTAACAGAGAACTGGTGTTCTTGCTTTCACTGAGAGTTTCTAATTTCCGCATCTTCTTAGTTTTTGAACCCTTTTATCATTTTTAATTTTACAATAATTATTAAGCAACGTGTTAGTAGCTGATTTCATTATTTTAGCAATTATTTTTTCAAAGATATATCCACAGCTACAGACTGAAAAGTCCCATATGTCTTTTGACATTAACAGCTCTTCAACTAATTTCATCAAATTACGCTGATTTTGAACTTTTAAAAATTGAAACTCATATTTTTCACTGATGAATTTTTGAGTTACAATGTAAATGTGTAGAACAATATTAGTAACAAATTCCGATGGATAAAGTAACCCTCCCCTACCACAACTTTTAATTAGTTTAAAATTATCAACATCCATTTCTTTATCGGTGAGTAATTTCTTCCTACACTCGTAGCACTTAACATTTTTGTGAGCAGAATGGGAGCAATATCCAGCCAAATAAGTTATAACTGGTAACGAATATGCCACTTTATCTATATCTGAATTAGAAACTTCAATGCCCTGAAAAAAATCATCAATAATTTCTACGGAATTTTCATCCTGGTCAGAGTTATCAAACAAGTCAATATCAAAGCTCCCAGAAGTATGGGAAATAAGCTTTAATTCCCTACTTATTCGAAGCTTATTCTCAGTTTCGTAGAGCTGACGAATGGAGATATGATATTGGTCACCAGACATGCTGCGGTATTGTCCAAAACGCGATTCAAGTTTGTCTGTTTGAATCTTTCCTAATAATAAGACATATTTAAATTATTACAACAGTATTCAGTTACAGATAAAAAGGCTTGAGAAGTTTGACGTAAAGCTGAATGAGTCTCTCGAGTAAATCTGCCGTTATTGGAATTCATTTTTTCATACTTGTCTAACCAAGCTATGAACTTTTTTAAGAACTCTTTTTTTAATATCATTGAGGGAATCAGTAATTGGTTCAGCCATAGGATTGTTTTTGTGTTTTCCTTTTGTCACAGTTTTTACATTGGCAATGTCCCACCAGGTGCAAAATATATTTAGAAAATTTGCAGTGTCACCATAATGCATGAGGTTATGTTTTTCACCTAACTCTAATAAGCCCTTTACCAGATTTGAACTGATAATTTTCAGAGCAAGACTAACATTTTGGCGTTCAAGATTTGTCGGCCAGAGAGCTTTTCGTGTTAACCCAATACCAAACTTCAACAATTCTGATGACTCAATATCATATATCTTTCGAAGAATACTAAAAGAGGCTGTCTGAACTGCATTTTCCTCTCCTTCAAACTGGGGATGATACATAAAATATCCATTTTTTTTATTGATCCAGTTGTTCCTCACACATTTTATGAGATGAACTGAATCGATCAAATAAAACAAAGGCCTTTTCTCGTCTGCTGGATGCTGATATTGTACTTGGAATTGTGGAGGATTATTGAAATTAGAAACAGCTTTTCGATTTATTGAATTTTTATTAGTGACAATGCCCCTAATTTTAAATCCAATTTCCTCTAAAGCAAGAATTATCTTTTTTATTAAAGTAAATAAATTTTCAGCTACGATATGGCTTACGGGAATAATGTGAACAACATCTTTGAACGATGAAGAAATGCTGTTTAGCATAAACACATGTGCACTTGTGGCCAAGTTTGTATTATCATAGGAGTTACCTGCAATATTTTCCCCTTTAAAATCCATGAAAGGTTTCATATGAATCTCATCAAGCAGCAAAAAAACATTATGATCCCCATCACTTATTTTTGAAAATATTTGTTTACCATAAGAAAGGACCTTGTTCATAAACTGGTGATGATCTTAACATTGAACTGACTTTTCTTATTGTACTAGGGTCAGGCAATATTAAATTACCTGAATGACGGATAAATTTATAAGGAATATCGATATCTTACTGGATTTAATTTTAAAAGGTGCCATATCAGATATTAAGCTGATAAGAACAGAGTTGTCTCGCATCGATGTTTCCAACAACTGGCGATATGCACACAGCGTTGTTAAGTTAGGACAATAAGGTACCGAGGAGAGTTCTAAAATACCACAAGGTATTCCAGAAAACCTCTTTTCAGAGATCTCTTTTTCCATTATTGTCCAATCGATGCGACTTTTAATTTGTGAGACTTCGTCACGTGTAAACTGGCAAAGGGCCACTTACGATCGTGACTAATGTCTCGTAACTGAAA